>WURV02210977.1:0-11026 GCA_011762755.2 Epimenia babai
CTAAAAACTCATTTATTCAAGCAATTTCTCGAATCTTGATTCAGTCAAATATTTAATCATTCCACGGTGTGTATTATTGTTTCCTGTTGTGAATTGTTCTAGCAATCTAGGTTTTATTGTGTGCATCGCCTTTTACATATTTTGCCAATTAAGTATCATTGATGTCTATTTATTGGTGTATATTCGTGAGCATAGTATAAAGATGGGAAGTGTTGCTGAAAGTTATATAACTATATTGTAGCACTATATATTAACATATTATTATTATCATTATTAAATATAAGAAATATAAGTTGGGATTGGGCCATTAATACCCCGTGGTTAGTACACGTAAGAATGGGCCGAAATTTGGCCATTAATATGCTGTAAGAATGGGCTGAGATTAGGCCATTAATCTCTGTGGTTAGTACATGTAAGATTGAGGTTGGGTTGGCCCATTAATCTCTGTTGTGAGAAGAATGGGCCGAGATTAATTATTTGGTGGGCTAAGTATAAGCTATGGTTAGTCCAAAGTGAAAATGGTCACCCTTATTTTATGATGGTTACAATATAGTCTTTTCTAGCTCAAACGATTTAGTCTGGCCAGTTGATATATATTTTTTTTTTTTGGGGGGGGGGAGGATGCCATGTGAGGAGGGCAGGAGGGACAGGGTCGTGGTACTGACACACTGAAACAGCGATACATAGATAGCACACACACACGCACATGCATACACACGAACGCGCGCACACAGACAGACACACACGGACACACACGGACAGACACACGCGGACAGACACACACTAACACAGACACATACGTACCACATCGGATGACATGGTTTTCTTGGTTGCAGTAAAAGTTGAGGCAGTATCAGATTTGTCATCAGAATACCTGCAACACAGGTGTTTACTGTGATAGTTTAGTTTTTAACGGAGAATCTGACAATAACACAAATGTCACAACACGCTACAGTACCTCTACTCCAGCACAAGTACTCATCACTAACAGATTACACTATTACCTTGTCAGTTGTCAGAAGCACACCCCAGGATACACTTAGCAGACCTTAACAAAATAAATTCAATTTGTGAAGCTTTGCCACGGTTTTCATTGTATAACATAATTATGACTGTCTAAAAGCAAACAGTCATGTGGTAATCAGATTTATGTTCTCAGATACCTTGTAAAACTAAGTGGAGTAATTCATACATAAATGAGATGTATTACCTCCCTTACAAAGGTTAGATGACTTAATAGGGTACAACTAGTGGCTGTTTTGGCGCATTACATATGTGCATTAGTAAGGAGAGACATGTGACATGGACATAACTCTGTATTACAAAGTCGGACTGGAGTGTACAAAATATCCAGCGAATAAGAAAAATTATAATATTAGATGTATGGTAAGGAAATCACATTTATTGAGGTCTTATGAATTAATTTTATGTCTTTAGTCTTTACTCGCTGATTTCAATAGCAAATCACCCGAGATAACTCATTCTGTTGTGGCTACTATACCCCGCAAGACTGTACCTTGCAGTAAGTTTTTACAGGGGAAATATCGTATGATTGAATACCTATATAGGTGTTAGAGTTTATAGTAATGACATGATTAGGTCAACCAGGTAGGGCAAACAAAGCCCGTAAGTCTGCTGTGAATTATACAATCAAAATACATTTTATTGTAGAACCAAAAGACAGTTTAGCATGCAGTGCAATCTAGAAATCATTGAGCAGGACTCAACAGTTACGTAAACATATCAACTGTTTTGAGGGATGCTGGTTTATAAAATGTTTATAGCGTAATTCATGTTGAATTTGTTACAGCTTAGCTTTGATTTTGTGTTGAATTTGTTACAGCTTAGCTTTGATTTTGTGTTGAATTTGTTACAGCTTAGCTTTGATTCTGTATTGAATTTGTTACAGCTTAGCTTTGATTTTATGTTGAATTTGTTTTAGCTTAGTTTTGATTTTGTGTTGAATTTGTTACAGCTTAGCTTTGATTTTGTGTTGAATTTGTTAGAGCTTAGCTTTGATTTTGTGTTGAATTTGTTACAGCTTAGCTTTGATTTTGTGTTGAATTTGTTACAGCTTAGTTTTAATTTTGTGTTGAATTTGTGTTGAATTTGTTTCAGCTTAGTTTTGATTTTGTGTTGAATTTGTTACAGCTTAGCTTTGAGTTTGTGTTAAATTTGTTACAGCTTAGCTTTGATTTTATGTTGAATTTGTTTCAGCTTAGTTTTGATTTTGTGTTGAATTTGTTACAGCTTAATTTTAATTTTGTGTTGAATTTGTTACAGCTTAGCTTTGATTTTGTGTTGAATTTGTTACAGCTTAGCTTTGATTTTGTGTATTTGATACAACTTAGCTTTGATTTTATGTTGAATTTGTTACAGCTTAGCTTTGATTTTATGTTGAATTTGTTACAGCTTAGCTTTGAGTTTATGTTCAATTTGTTACAGCTTAGCTTTGATTTTGTGTTGAATTTGTTACAGCTTAGCCTTGAGTTTGTTGAATTTATTACAGCTTAGCGTTGATTTTGTGTTGAATTTGTTACAGCTTAGCTTTGATTTTATGTTGAATTTGTTACAGCTTAGCTTTGATTTAGTGTTGAATTTCTAACAGCTTAGCTTTGATTTAGTGTTGAATTTGTTACAGCTTAGCTTTGATTTAACATTTATATTTATATTGCATCTGATAGGGTTGAAATTTAGAGTAGCTGGTTTGGGAGTGGAAGTTGCCTGACAAGTCATGAGGTTACTGTAGCTTTGTACTCACATGTTGCAGCCAAGTTTGGTAATTCTGTCTCCACGCAAATCGAGAGAGCCTTTCCGCGGCTGGACGCAGTAGTCTCCCCCTGATGCAAATGTCAACTGTCTTGACACATTCCCCCCGGAGTCGTACAGTCTATGGCGGCAAACAAAAATGTATTTGATTCCAGATACATCATCAATACTTTATTGGTAATTCTACGAGAGGAGAACACATATCTATAGGACAGGCAGACAATTAGTATTCCTAGATCTTGGCATCAAGTGTTGCTAGATGGTCGCGATTAGTGTTGCTAGGTGGTTGCGATTGATGTTGCTAAATGGTTGCAATTAGTGTTGCTAGATGGTGGAGATCAGTGTTGCTAGATGGTGGAGATTAGTGTTGCTAGATGGTGGAGCTTAGTGTTGCTAGATGGTTGCGATTAGTGTTGCTAGATGGTGGCGATTAGTGTTGCTAGATGGTGGTGATTAGTGTTGCTAGATGGTTGCGATTAGTGTTGCTAGATGGTGGCGATTAGTGTTGCTAGATGGTTGCGATTAGTGTTGCTAGATGATGGCAATTAGTGTTGCTAGATGGTTGCGATTAGTGTTGCTAGATGGTGGCGATTAGTTTTGCTAGATGGAGATTATTGTTGCAAGATAGTGGCGATTAGTGTTGCAAGAAGGTGGAGATTGTTGCTAGATGGTGGCAATTAGTGTTGCTAGATGGTGGCAATTAGTGGCAGAGGCAGAATTTCATAACGCGTTGGGGAGTCAGCTGATGACGTTTTTATTGGAAGTTCCTTGATGGCGGCTGCTGAGAGGCGAGGGTGTTTGAGAGGTCGGATTTAAAGATTTTAGTGTTAGTGTTGCAGTGTTGATCCTAAAGATTTTCCTGATTACTTATTCATTACATTGATAATTGATTCGAGTAGCGCTAATAGTCATATTGATCCCTCGCCCACTGCCCAGTTTTACTGTAGTCACTCTAATCACTCGCGTGACCTGTGCCATTATCCTTTCTGTCCCAAAAAGAAAGCAGTACACGTTTTTTCTAGTTATCTTCATGTTATCTTCGTGAACATTAATACTATAAATGCGGTTATCTGACCCTGATTTATACTGTGTCACACTGTCATATATTTTGAGAATTTATTTAAACTATATAACTGACAAATGATTCGCATAAATGCGATCGAATTATCAAAGTTCCGAAGATAGGAGGGGGGTGGGGGAATTCGTGTCAATGACGCAAATAACAGATAAGCTTATCACGCTGATGTGTTATCTCCCCACAAATTCTTGTTTTATGAGTGCTGACAAAAGATGGGGTAAACCTTTCACTGCCCTAATAAGTAGGTCAAGGGCAGTAACAAGTCACTGAATAGGCTCATGTCAGATCTGCACTGAATGACTTCTAGAAGTTTCCTGGGAAATTCTCTAGTTCACGCAATCCTGTCAGTGAAGACTTGGTGACAGCATTTTACAATCAAAATTAATAATTAGTTTAGTAATTTGCTCTTCAACCATCAAGATAAAACTGCCACCATGTGCCGCTGCATGAATCCAGCGTAATTAGTCCCAATTAGATTCCGATAATACAAAAGTACAAGGCAAGAATGATGTAACATGAATCTGGGGCAGGCAAGGAACCTCATGACTGAATCACTGAATCGTTGCACATGAATTCCTGACTAGGTTACAGTCAGTGTTTCAGCTCGTAGACTGCATTAAGTTTTACCGTAAAAAGTGCGTTTACCATTTTATAAACCTGTCAACCATTTAATAAACCAGTTAACGATTTAATAAACCGATTAACCATTCAATAAACCTGTCAGCCATTAAATAAACCGGTCAGCCATTTAATGGTTAAGCATTTAATGAACTGGTCAGCCATTTAATGGTTTAGGCATTTAATGAACCGGTCAGCCATTTAATGGTTAACCATTTAATGAACCGGTCAGCCATTTAATGGTTTAGGCATTTAATGAACCGGTCAGCCATTTAATGGTTTAGGCATTTAATGAACTGGTCAGCCATTTAATGGTTTAGGCATTTAATGAACTGGTCAGCCATTTAATGGTTAAGCATTTAATGAACCGGTCAGCCATTTAATGGTTAAGCATTTAATGAACCGGTCAGCCATTTAATGGTTATGCATTTAATGAACTGGTCAGCTATTTAATGGTTAAGCATTTAATGAACCGGTCAGCCATTTAATGAACTAGTTGAGAATTTAATAGATGATTTAACTATTTTATAAACCGGTTAAACCAGTAAAAAATTTAATAAACCGGTTAACCATTTCATAAGCCGGTTAGGGGAATTATCCAGCACCCGCTCTTATATACACAAATTTCTGGTGGGAATGTGAGAAAAGGTTGAATGAAAGTTATGATAATATAATAATATCCACATTGTGTTAATACAATTTTGCAATAGCGACATTAAGGCTATTAATAAAGTAGCCTATACTTATATAGAACATAAAATACTTATAAAGAACATCAAATATTAATATAGAACATCAAAGATGAGACTGACCTAATGCTCCCGGGGACCTCAGTACCCCACGCGACATGACCGGAGAGTGGCTGGGTAAATCGCCCATTTGATGTCTGTGTGTTGTCTTTGAGGAAGATAGAGACCTGGGTGCAAAACTCATTAGTGGCAACTAAAGGTAAACACTCGATTAGATGGGGGTGATGTGAGGGAGCAGTGAGCGGCACAGTAACATTCTATAGTTCGCCACAGAGAAGCTGACCCTCCCATGTGCCCCAGAGTTACCGCAGCAGTAGGTGTCATCAAAAATAATTGTGATTTTAAGCAAGATCATTTCTATGGGGCTATATTTCTGCAAGCATCAGATTTGGCTGACAGACAGTACCGTCATATTTTTTTTTTTAAACCAAACGATCGGACATTATACGATGAAGAAGCGATGATAGCCTCCCTTCATTTCTCACAAACGAGCGATTAAGTGGGTCAGACTGCTGCAGACGTGGTCTATTACGATAATCTCATGATCCGGGTCAAGTGACTGAAATCTATGTCAGTGGGTTAACTGATAAATAAAACCTGCGCATTAGCTTAAGTCACCATTGATTTCACCTTGACCTCAAAGCCTGTCTGTGGCTGGTTATATGAGACAGGTATGTGAGCTACTGTAAAAAAAGAGCCAAAGGTCGGCGTTTCTATGATATCAAAGAAACCAGGAACATTAATAAAATAGTAAGTATTATCTGACATATATCAGCATTTCTGCATTATTTTAAATGCAATCTTGAAGACATGAAATATTTAAAAAATGATCATAGCATAAAATATAAAACCAATTACAGCCTGACAGATTAAAATAATTACCGTATATACTCGCCTATAAGACTGTTATAAAGACAAAATTTCAATCCTTAAAGTCTACCCCCGTCTTACAGGCGAGTAAATAAAAATTTTAAAAATTTGAGCAGTAAAACGTACCTTACGTACTTATATTACTACAATAAAAAATATCATCAACACATTTTGCGTTCATCACATTTATTAGAATACAACATAGGGTAAGTTTTCCATCCAAATTATAATGGCAGCTGATCGCCGTGAATGACTGAAGAAGGGGTAGCACCCTCAAACTCCACCCCCGACTTAAAGGCGGGTCAAGAGCAAAACCACGATTTCGCCGGCCAAAGTTGGGGGGGGGTCGACTTATAGGCGGATCGACTTACAGGCGAGTATATACGGTATTATAGACAGCAATATCGGCGGGTGGAAATTAAAATCTTTAGAAGCTACATTTTTCATGTAGTAGATGCGCAGTTGTACCCCTTGATGGAATCTCCAGCTCTAATAATTGAGGTATTGAACTAAAAAAGGGACATTCACTCATGTGCACTTTGATGATATTGGTTATGATAAGTTACTGGGTGTACTGTTGCTGCATCATTATCATGCATGACATCCATTAAATATTGACCTATGTATATAGTCCACCAGTGATTCAACCATATTTTTTAACTCCTGTATATACATATATATATGAAATTTATTTGATTGAAGTGTACTTATTAGCAGAGCTGTCAAACACCTAAAAAGTAATTAATTAAGGTTGATAAAATTAACACCTAACAGTATACAGGTAATACAAATCAATTTTCGACACTATTATGTACATTTACAGTGAGCATGAAATAAATAACAATGTTGAAAAATACAGTGGAAAATAGAACAAATATTCAAAAAATGGGATCATATGTCATATGTCATATGTAAGCAAAGTCGCCATTCATATGAAGAATTAGAACAGAAACTGGCCTAGACTTTATATCTAGGACAATACGTACTTATTGTGATAACTAATTGGTTGGAATCAGGTTTCGAGATTGAGTGTGTGTTTAGACGAGTTGCCAACAGGCTGTGTATATAGAATAGTGCTAGGAGGGCCTATAAATAGCAACTTAAAATAATACTGAATATATAAGTAAATAAATGCAACAGCTGCTAGTCTGCTACAAAAGCTTAGTATAAACAGCTACTTTAGACTTATTTACGCGTGTAGAGTCACGTATACCACGCAGCATTGAAGCATCCAGATTACCTCGGTTTTTGGGTCAGAGACATAAATGGAGTGATATATAGAGGTCAGACACATGTGAGCTGACTATCTCGTTGGGGGTCATCCAGTAAGGGATAGGTCTAAATGGGAGATGTGTTAAGTTAACTGTCGAGTGACACTTGTGGGTTAGATAACCTAATCTCATGATGGCTTCAACAAAGGCTGCACCAGTTTATCTGGTGAAAATAATTATTACAACTTGTTCAAATTATATCTGTCAATATCACGAGACCAGGCGAGGTGAGACGGGCAGAGGGTTGGGAGGAGTATTCAGAGTGTTGGGACAACTAGCAGAAACAGTTTGTGGCACTTACACGAATATGCATGTCTTGAAAAAAGTTGAGGAGAGTCTCGCGTATCAGGTAGAAGTCTCCGGACTTTAGTGCCCCGTACGTCTGAAAATAGACGATGCATGATGAAAACTGGCCCCTGTATGCCTAAAAATATACGTTGCATGATGAAAACTGGCCCCGTACGTCTGAAAATAGACGATGCATGATGAAAACTGGCTCTGTATGCCTAAAAATATATGTTGCATGATGAAAACTGGCCCTGTATGCCTAAAAATATACGTTGCATGATGAAAACTGGCCCTGTATGCCTAAAAATATACGTTGCATGATGAAAACTGGCTCTGTATGCCTAAAAATATTCGTTGCATGATGAAAACTGGCTCTGTATGCCTAAAAATATACGTTGCATGATGAAAACTGGCTCGGTATGCCTAAAAATACACGATGCATGGTAAAAACTGGCCCCTGTAGGCCTAAAAATATATGTTGCATAATGGAAACTGGCTCTGTATGCCTAAAAATATACGTTGCATGATGAAAACTGGCCCTGTATGCCTAAAAATACACGATGCATGATGAAAACTGGCTCCATACGTCTAAACGTCTAAAAATACACGATGCATAGTGAAAACTGGCCCCTGTATGCCTAAAAATATACGTTGCATGATGAAAACTGGCCCTGTATGCCTAAAAATATGCGTTGTATGATGAAAACTGGCCACTTACACCTAAAAATACACGAGGCATGATCAAAACTGCCCTCATATGTCTAAAAATACACGTTGCATCATGAAAACTGGGTCCGTATGTCTGAAAATACATGATGCATAATGAAAACTGGCCTTCTATATCTACACACACACAGGAGGCATAATGGAAACTGGCCCAAGATATTTATAAATACATAACGCATGACCAAAACCAACCTGTATATCAGCCAATATAGGCACACTATTTCATTATAAGGGCATAAAATATAAATAAAGTTTTACACCTTTCGCTCATTGCAGATGTATTTAATTATACTAAGCTTACCTTAAGCTATTTTAATACATAATGATTGATGAGATAATAAACATATATCACGATCAATGTGCCAATAACAGGATGGGGGAATACTCAAGTGCGTCTACTCATAAATTAGGTAAGTCGGCTAAAATGAGTGGGCGAGGCGGGTCACACGTGTGAATTAGCGGATTAAACAGGGTGGGCCACGATTAAGTGGGAGAGAAGAAAACAACCATTCTCCCACGACGTCAGTTTATGAAAAGAACATCTCTTTGGAGGCTGAAGGATCAGGCAACATGAGAAGGAAAGATCTACGCTTTGGTCATGGGTGGTTACGTCCCTCCCAGTCTCGTCAGAGGATAGTTGAACCGTAAAAACCGTGAAAAACTAAACCTTCCAACTATATTTATGATAAATAATAATAATATTACATAATAGATATTTAGATCAGTTGAGTGGTTTTTATACGATTTTTTGATAGGATACTGAATTGTGGTAGAGAATATATATCAGCCTAAAGCATATTGGCATGTGTCAGCAATAGTTGAAATTAATGTCAAAGTTCATTATTACTGGCCCTTTTAGTGACAGCTTTTGCGAATTAAGCGTGAATTATGCATGCTGATAACTGCCATATTTATCTTGCCTTCACCAAGAATGACACTGATATATCGTCTGCACATTCCAAACTGTCTCTTGACGTATCGACGTATCGCTGAGATTCGAGATAGATGTCCGCATATCTTCACAAGTTAAATGATGACAAAACAAAATTATACATATGTGCCGAGAAGTTGCCATAGAAACTAATTCATATATGTGTACTTAGAGGCCGCTATAAAAACTAAATCTTACATGGGTAATCAGAAGTCGCCATAGAAGCTAAATCATAAATGTGTCATTAAAAGTTGCTATAGGAACTAAGTCATATATGTGTAATTTAAAGTTGCCATATAAAATAACTTCATATTTACTAATTTCACATACATTGTAAAGGTTCAATGTGGATTTCTGAATTTTGGGTGAAATATTGGGTGAATCGAGTATCAGTGAGCTGACAGAAGAAATGTTTAAGCTGCAATAAATGTAGGGAAATTGTTGACTATGTGAACTAAATGAAACAAAACGAAATTATTCCAACTGCTTTGGGTACAAGTAAAAAAGTAAATGTGTTTGATTAAAAATTGCGACGATCTATAAATAGATAAATGGGCACCACACGGGTTAGTTGGTCTGCTATGATGTGGTAGCCCAGTCGTGCCAGCCTTTATATAAAATGGCTTCCAATTACAGAACATTAACAGGCATTTTGCGCAGACGAAGTCGAGTGTACAATTAGATCCTCGGATAATAGTGTTAATACCTCAGGTATTAAGATCCTCAGATATAAGTGTTACTGCCTGACCTTGATGACCATCCTCAGATATAAGTGTTAGTGTCAGACCTCGATGAGGAGCTGGTAGACAAGGTCTAGAGTACAATAAGTTCCTCAGATATAAGTGTTAGTGTCAGACCTCGCTGAGGAGCTGGTAGACAAGGTCTAGAGTACAATAAGTTCCTCGGAAATAAGTGTTAGTGTCAGACCTCGATGACCTTCCTCAGATATGAGTGTTAGTGCCTGACCTCGATAAGGAGCTGGTAGACAAGGTCTAGAGTACAATAAGTTCCTCGGATATAAGTGTTAGTGCCTGACCTCGATGACCTTCCTCAGATATAAGTGTTAGTGCCTGACCTCGATGAGGAGCTGGTAGATAAGGTCTAGAGTACAATAAGTTCCTCGGATATAAGTGTTAGTGTCAGACCTCGATGACCTTCCTCAGATATGAGTGTTAGTGCCTGACCTCGATGAGGAGCTGGTAGACAAGGTCTAGAGTACAATAAGTTCCTCGGATATAAGTGTTAGTGCCTGACCTTGATGACCTTCCTCAGATATAAGTGTTAGTGCCTGACCTCGATGACCTTCCTCAGATATAAGTTAGTGCCTGACCTCGATGAGGAGCTGGTAGACAAGGTCTAGAGTACAATAAGTTCCTCGGATATAAGTGTTATTGTCAGACCTCGATGACCTTCCTCAGATATAAGTGTTAGTGCCTGACCTCGATGAGGAGCTGGTAGACAAGGTCTAGAGTACAATAAGTTCCTCGGATATGAGTGTTAGTGCCTGACCTCGATGACCTTCCTCAGATATAAGTGTTAGTGCCTGACCTCGATGACCTTCCTCAGATATGAGTGTTAGTGGCTGACCTCGATGAGGAGCTGGTAGACAAGGTCTAGAGTACAATAAGTTCCTCGGATATAAGTGTTAGTGTCAGACCTCGATGACCTTCCTCAGATATAAGTGTTAGTGCCTGACCTCGATGAGGAGCTGGTAGACAAGGTCTAG
>WURV02210988.1:0-11025 GCA_011762755.2 Epimenia babai
TAGAATTTATATACCACCTGAACCATCGGCAATGATGCTTTCAGGTGGTTTACAATGATAAAAATACCGGAAAACCCTAAAAGTCATGATTTAAAATTAGTAAAATTGTTGGAAAATTGTTACAATAGTTAAAATCGTTGGTATTTCTATGCCAGTAAAAGATAAAACAACATAATTACCATGCAAATAAAATCATTATAACCATACAGGTAATATGATAAAATTTATGGAATTCAAATAATATTATTCATCCAAATAAAAATATAATATACATACAAGCTGCAGTAAAATTTAAATTACAAATTAAATTACATTACCAATTAAATTGCATTAAATTGCAGTGACTACTGTAAATGTGAAATTAACTTGCATAGGATTCCTTGTATCCTATGACTAACGTTAGAATACATGCATTTGTATTCAGCACGGCCTCTTGGTTCTTAGTAACAACTCAAACGTGTAGAAGGTTTGTATAATGTTTTAAGACACAAATGTTAATGATAGCTTCATTTTGCTAATGAACGTAACCTTTACCACGAGACTGAATTCTCTGAACACCCAACAGACCATACGTACCATCAGATATGTGACCCTCGTTAACAATTAGGGTAGCTAGTGTATCAACTAAACTTACATTGCTTGCACTGAAATGATGCGTAAGAAATTCGATGGATTCACTGTTTGAGAAGCATCTAATGAGGATATATTCATCACTTTTATGTGCGATACTGATGATGGTGTCGTCTGGCTAGGACGCTGTCTATTACGTAATTTTGCTTCTGAATTATACCTAATATTTTACTGTTTAGTTCTTTGTATGTCATATTGTTAGATCAGCTGTTGGACTCGCGTAAGGTCTATTGGAATTAGATTCCCTCGTCTTTCCATCCATCCGATAATATCATTTTGTTAAAAAATTATTGCGAGAAAAACCACTCGGTGCATATCTTAGGTAGACATTGTCCATGGGTTGGTCTTATTTAAAAGTATCATCATACAAACAACGGGAAATAATTTCTGCTGCGTTGTTTTTTTTGTATTTTCTTGTTTCAAAATCATTTGTTGCAGTGCTTTGGTCGTCTGGCAAAGGTCGTCCCTGGGTTAGCTCGATTCAGATTTGTTCAGGGTATCCGAATCTGAGTAATGGGAGGTAATTTTTGCTAATTTGTATTCGAACTGAAAAAAAACCATTGGTTTTAAAGCTTTGTCATTTAGTAGACGTATTTTTTTGGTTGGTCGTATTTAGATTTGCTCGCGGCTTCACCCTCAGGCTTTATATTTAGACATATATAAAAAATGGCCGTGTCACAGATTTGCTGCTGCGGATTGTTACATATATACATACCATAGCCAAACAGGCCGTATTTGTGTAAAAATACGAGAAATTCCGATCAATATGATCAAGACTCTAGGCCCCCCCGACTCCCAAGCTGCCTCTAAAAAACGGATCAATACCAATCAGGACCGTTTATTGTTAGCTCCAACCGCTCCAACATACAACTAACAAGGCGGCCGTCGAATCCTGGTGGACACTCAGACATTATTCGCACCTCGTGCAGATGCAGACATGTCGCTGTATCAGTAAACTCTTTAAAACTATATCTGGTCGTTCCAGTAAACAAACACTAACTAATTATTTTATTCTTGTCAAAGGTAATCTGTTTTGTCAGGCTACATCTGCGTATCGCGAGTACATTTCTAGAAATCACGCGATCTGACGCGATAGTAATATCGTTGACAATGTTAATGGAGTTACGGTCAAATGGGAATTCTTCACTCGTGTCATTTCACGCAGTGCTGTATGAGCCATTCATTCATACACGCATTAGAACAGGGCCTTTCTCGCACAGAGGCATAGACCCACCCACCGACTAAGAAATTTTAATGTCTTTTCCTTACGTGATTCGCTTTTAAATGCATTATCAAGTACAACACTAACCGCAGAACGTTGCTGTATGTTGAACAAAAGAACAGTTTGACTTGAAAAATCTTTTTTTCATAGTAAGATATTAAAAGGTATTGATTGCTTTTTCAGTGCTTTTTACTAACTATTAACAGTATATCGGTATAACTAGCACATCTTCAGCATGGTCATCCAATCTTTTCTTTTACCCTCAGTCCATACACGTCTTTGTTTTTTTTAATGATGCTTGAACAGCATTGATTTAGCAATTATACTGGACTACAAATGGGTGAATGTCACTGTTATGTTCAACAGCATGTTACAATATCGATGTAAGTACACTGGATTCCTGTTTAAATAGCGTTGGTTATTGAAACAACTATCATTTATTAAGTGGAATATTCTCTTAGAACAGCAAAGGTCTGATATCTGACTTTAACCTGCCTGGGTTCTGTATAGATAGAACATTTTATCCACATTGTAGCGTCTGCTTTATGATTTAGCTCGATATGTAATGCATGGAGTATTACTCAGTCTTGGACGTTTTTGTCATCTCATTATTTTACTGCGATAGGCGCTCCTGCCGTCCTCACAAAACCACCAAAGCATCGGATTAACTTATGCCCGCTGCGACTTCTGGTCATAAATATGTTTACTCTACGATAATTGTATGTCTGTCAATCAAAATATCTAGCCTGTCCAGTTGTGTGACCGTTTTTCTTGATGTCCCTCGGCCATTATTGAGATGGGAGATAACTCCCCATGCGCAGCGCAATGTTAATCAGGTAGCCATTATAGTTTTATGAATAAGTGGAGAGAATAACGTACAGAAAAAACAAAACAAAAAACTTCTACCTATGATGAGTATGTTTTTCTGTACATGTGTTTTTGTGCGTTTCGCTTCACTTTTGCATAAGCTTAGTAATGGCATTGTTTGCAGATGGACTTACGTTATTATCATTGGTCCTTTTGGCATGTGCTGTCTATTCAGTTATTTTAGCACGTTCAGTTTCGGCCCAGGTGGCCCAGGATGTAAGATCTTCCTTCTTGACTTCTTAAACACTAATTATATCAGTTTACGTTCATCGTATCATCATGTAGCTCTATCAGAATATCACTGCATCACTGTAGCTTTATTGATTTAATGTGCCACGATATCATTGTATCACAACATCACTATCACTGCATCATAACATCCCTGTCATTGTATCACAACATCACTATCACTGCATCATAACATCACTGTCATTGTATCACAACATCACTATCACTGCATCATTGCTTTACTGTGTCACTGTAATACTGTCTCGTATTATCACTGTTGCAGCATTACAATTATTGTCTCATCTTTTCCCCACATATTATATTACTGTGTTACTGTCCCATTGCATTATTGTCTTGTATTACTATATTACTATTTCATGACATCATCATCTTACTGTATCACCGTTTTGTCCTATTATCTTTTCACTGCATCACTGTCTCACCGTTATCACTGTCTCATCGCATCACTGTCTCGATGTATTAATACGGTAGCTCGCAACAATCTGAGACATTCTAAAAAAACAATCAAGACCTTTTTAAACAATGTGTTTAAATTAATACATATAAACAAGGTTCTTGCTTCAATGTTCATCGTACTTTTTTATAAGATTCGGTATCCCTCTGTACCTCTATAACCAATCAGATACGAGTTAGGATAGATGGAGAAGAACAATACGTCGTTCGCGCTCGGTGATGAGAATATTTTTCTCTGCGATGCAGCGGGTTGTCTCGCGTGGCGATCATAATCAAATTGAGATTGTGTCTGTAATGCGGTGAGTGACCTACGTGATTAAGTACCCTGCCCGTGCGTGCTGTGTGGGAGGCCTCGGTGATCGTCGCCGATGACGACGTTATTCAATCTAAGCCAATGTCATGTAAACGATCCTGGACCCTGCAGCGTGGACGCCGGTCAACCGGTCACTGCTTTAATGGTGTCATCTATTTCGCATCTTGCATGTTTCGCGCAATCGCCGCAATCATTGCCGAGCTGCATGCGACTGTTCTTTTACGTTCGTTCACACCAGACACAAAATGTGGAATTTTGATGTGAGAAACGTAGTTGAGAAACGTGCAAGGTGTGAATGATAATTGTTCATTCCGTCAACGGAAATTTTCGTACAAGTTTACTGCATTGATACGGAGAATCCTAAATGAACTATGTCAAGGCTACGAACATTAGGCTAACGTCGAACATTAAGCTTAGATTATCTTTTTAGTTTCATGATGAGGAATGGACCCGAAAAAATCTCGCATTAGACAAAATTGTCTGGCAATCTCAGGCTATGTTATATGGGCATCTGGAGAATATCTACTGTTTGGCAGGGATTATGTCACAATGAGATTTGAAGGAATGTAAAATTAGACTCAAATTGTTTTACGATACAGAAATGACACAAAGAATATGCTATCTTATGCTAAGAATAAGGACGTGAAATGGTGGAGTTGGAGATTCAGCATAGGCTAAGATTGTCTTTTTATATTGACTTGAATCGGAGAATATACAAGATCGGGCTAGATTGACTGGCAATGACGACTTGACCCGGAGAACACCCGACATTAGGCTAAGAATGGATCCTAATCACCACTTGAATCGGAGAATATACAAGATCGGGCTAGATTGACTGGCAATGACAACTTGACCTGGAGGACACCCAACATTAGGCTAAGATTGTCTTACGTTTTCCCCATTTATATCCACTATCATGAATGTGTGAGGTTGTGATCTCATCAGTTCAGCAGCTTTAGCTCTAAGATGCAATCAGAATGACGTATGTCTCGGGCAATGGCGCGTCTAATCGACATAATGTACCGATCTGAATTTCTTGCCTCGAGCTTGAAGCCGAGATAATATTTACTAAGACACATCAGGAGAGCTTGCCTAGCCATTAACAGACTTCCTCTTATTATTCGCGTTCGACTAAAACCTTTTGCTGCGCTGTAACATTTTCCCATAAATGACCACTGCGCTTTTATTCTCAGAAATCTATTTAACATTTTAGCGCAGTAGGAGACATAAAATAATTATCAAGTTCCACCCAGATATCATTGGTTCCGTGTGTTCCTGCTTCTAAAGCAATAACTTCTTGAAAAAGCTCAAATAGTAATTGGTTTATTATTAGGCCGTGCCTATTAGGTTGAGGTGTCAAGACCATGTAAGAGACCATATTACCAAGACCATATTGCGGCTAATATCAACTTGACAAATTCTCTCTGTGGATCAAAACTCAATCTTGGAGAGATTCCCAAACCTCAAAAGATTATCTCCCTTTATACAATGCACACATGTTAGTTCATAGTATGAGAAACTGATAATTTTCATATGTATAGATTCCTGGTATTTCTGTTGTTAAAACAGAACTTATTGAATATTGAATGGAGTGAAAAGGTAAAAAAGGAAAAGTACAACATTTATAGACCGCAGGTATCAGCCAATAAAGGCTCTCAGATGTGGTTTACAATCAATGTTTATCGTATCTATCAAACGCACACCTTCAACACTACCTTCAATCGATGCCTATCATGCGTCAAAGATGATATCATGCATCAATCCCATTTTAGAGACGGGTGTAGTCCAGCATTCGGAGATAAATGGGAGAAAAGTCGACCGGTGGGCAGTTTTAAACCCGTGATCGTTTGGTTATGATTTCTATTGTCCTGCCACTCAACTAACTGCTGATGAATAATGGAACAGTTCATTCTGTAGTGGTCAGTTTTTGATCACTTGACCAAAGGCCTCTGTGTTGTAGTCTCATAGTAATTATAATGATTACTATGGGTTTTTATTCTTTGCATTATTCTTTTCAGGATCATGAAAATTTGACATTGCGCGCTCCATTTAAAAGAGTTTCATGTTACAAAATTTCAAGAGTTCACCTGGAATTAATTTTCCATGTTTCCGATTTCTGTGTTTCCTATTTGGTTCCTTCGAGATAACCATTATGAAGAAGGCTAGCTGTCAGCCCCGGGTTGTACTGGATAGAAGCGCAGAGTTTTATGAGAGGGATGGGTGTTTGAATACACAAAACGCGAGGATTTTTCCACTGCCTTCCGCAACAGGAAATAAGCAAGATTTTTGTGCAAGAATATTGAGAAGGGCAAATTACTACAATAAATAAAACTAACTATAATGAATAAGGCTAACTATAATGAATAAGGCTAACTATAATGAATAAAACTAACTATGATGAATAAAACTAACTATAATGAATAAGGCTAACCATATTGAATAAAACTAACCATAACGAGTGATGCCAACTATAATGAATAAACACAATGTTTCGCCAAGGTGAAAACCAGAGTTTAGAATTGCTTTGAAAAGGGCCACATTTGCCTTTTTCTTTACTTCCTTATTGATGCCTACCACTGTTCCGAGTTTGTGTCTGACCGAGTTGGAGTCTATCGTTACTGGTATAACTGGTATAATACATACTCCACGAGCTATCGTCGCACTTCATGGGATCGGGATCCACTTCCATTTACTGACGATGAAGCCCGATTTACTAGAGATTATCTTTATCGTCACCTCTCACCCGCAGCTCCTGTAGCGACAGCCTCTCGGCTCTTTGATTGAGGTCTTAATCTTGACTATATTATTGGATCGCTTCTACAAAACTATGCTATCGTCAGTAACGAGTCAACTTTGATTTTCGGTTCAACGGGAACTTTGGATACCGTGAGATTTCGTACTGATGACCATATTAATCTGCGTTGCTCAAGGAATCCGAGAGGTTGATCGAGAGGTTGATCGTGTCTTTATCTCAATGCACTAAACGTGCGGTCAGTTACAGTCCAGCCAGACATTGTCCAGTCAGTAATGGTCTATTTATTATTTATGATATCGGCGGTTATTGTCCAGTGGGTGTTTGTTTATGGTCTCGCCAGACATTGCGTATTCAGTTGTACTAATGACATGTAGCATGTGTGACAGGGTGTATTGGCAATTGGAATTGTGTTACAAATAGTATGGATGGCTGACAACACTTTATACCATAAATATTAAAGGAGTTTTATGGAGTCTGAAATGGCACCTTTAGCTTCCACAGTAACGTGACGCACATTGCATTAATAATGTTATATCAATGCGAATTAAAATTCTATCTTTTATCTTCATCTATGAGTTAGTCATAAGACTCCATGATCAGAGGCAGTCAACGGGCTCCATGATCAGAGGCAGTCAATGGGCTCCATGATCAGAGGTAGTCAGCGGGCTCCATGATCAGAGGCAGCCAGCGGGCTCCTTGATCAGAGGCAGTCAACTGGCTTCAGGATTAGAGACTGTGGTAGCTCTTTCTTTTGCAACATTATTGTTAATGCTATCAGTAATCAGTGGGCCTTTTGAGTTTTTGCCGGCACGGATCTGGGCAGTTATCTGGATCCGATAGAGTGACATTATGCTGTCAAATCGAGATGAAAGCTGTCAACTCAACACAGCACAGAAGCCCCAAGGTTGATTGACCCAGTAATGATTATGTGAACCATGCCAGTATCGCCATCTCTCAGGGTGTGTGCCACGTTGTTGATTGTTTTAGTCGCCACAAAGCTGTAAATAATGCAAGTGTAATGAATGCCCTGCAGATGTCTGGAATCTCTCTCACATTTGTGTAGCCATTATGGAATAGCCTATGGCCATAGGGCAGTGTAATTTTCAGCACGAGTCATTATGTTTGGATTGGACACCCTGGGTAGTTAGCATTAGCCGCGACAGATGACATGATTTGTCTGGAAAATGATTTTCTCTATCTGGAATGTTCCTGAATGTTCTTCATGATTCTATTTCGATTACAAGTCTAATGATTGACAGATGGCTCGTGTAACATCAAGAAATGGCCGTCGGCGTATCATTTGGGAAGTGGCAAGTGAATGTGTCTTCAAAGTTTATAGTATACAAATATGCCCTGGATTGAACACAATTATCAGCTATTCAAGGCTCTTGCCGGATTTACGATGAATATTTATGCCAGCTAATCAGCGCGAATACAATTCCTTTGCCACTCGCTGACCACGCCGTCAAAGATGATATCAAACGTCGACCCATTTTGGAGCCGGGTTTACTCCAGCAATCGGGAGATAAATGACTCGCTGAGGATCATCGCAGAAATGCTGACCAGTTGGTGGTTTTCAACCAGCGACCTTTCGGTTATTGGTCTAGCGCGTTGAAGTCCTATAACCGGATATGGTTAGCCTCCTTGATGAGGGTGAAAAATTCGCCATAGTGCTGGCCATCGACTCTCGTGCCCGGCGCACACGAATGACAATCACGCCATTGGTTTCAAATATGAAGTCGATTTAACAAATGACGATTATGTTCAATGGGACAACAATTTGAGGCATTTTTTCCTGTTAAGTTGGTAAGTACTGGAAATCTAGGACAAGCTTTATTCTATGATATATCTTAGTAATCAACTAAACAATCATTTTTGTATCGAATTGTTATATTTAGTACTCATTATTGCAATTAATTTAATAATATAAGGGTAATCATAATATGATTGGCCGAGCCAATCACAATGCTTCGAGGTTGCATCCATCCGTCTTTTATTTATCTATCCATCGGATTAAAAAAAGTTGTCGAGCTATATAGAATGACTCGTATCTGGGTTGGTGTTTGGGGTATCGTTTGAATACAGGGACGAATTTTGGCCGGTTTATGAATGATCTTCATCATAGAGTCATCTTGTCATTTGTCCGAGGTTGTGTCCGGAGTGGCTGTGATATCTGGGAAAAGTTATCTGGGGCAAAAGGGGGACTTCAGTTTTGTTCAAGGATGTCCCATTAGAGTTATGCCAGGTTTTCCCGAGTGTGGTCTGATCATCACAGAATTGTTAACCATAGTGACATCGTAGTATACGGTAAAAATGTTGGCCAATGATTTATATTTCTGTCACTAAAAATTCTGCGTAAATCTCACAGTAGTATCATTTCATTTCTAAAATTTAGTTGATGCTAGTTTTGCTTAAAAATGTCTTCGACACAATCATTTGTCACAAAACTTTGCTGTTTGGCAGAAAGTTTCCTGCATTTGTCTCATTCAGATTCCGTTCGGGGTCTCGCAATCCGAGGAAATGGAGGTAATCCTTACAATGTTTGTATTTTTACTTGACAACATTTTTACATTTACTTATTTAGCAGACATTATTCTTGGGTTGTTGCTTTTCAAATTTGTTCAGGGTATCTTATATCCTTCATTAGATTTTTTTATTTTTATTTTTCATATTTTTTTACTTCATTATTCTTATTTTTACTTTAATCTTTGGCGTCTGCACTGACGATCGTGACAGTTGATCTTTTATTCTTAAAAAAAGGACTGCCGTGTATTGGCTAGGACAGTATGGCCAGTCAGTATGATGAGTCCATCAAGCGGCCTTATTTAGTCAGTAGCATTGATATACATGGGGATAGGTTACATAGGCTTAAAGTGAGTTGTTCGCACTGAGCAAGCATCATTCTATTTTAGAGCATCACCCAAGGGGCTGTTCCCCATAATAGCTATTGTTTCATCTCTCTGAGCATCCTTGTGGGGTGGGGTGGCGTATTAATGATGTTTTGGATGTAGATAAAGTGGTCATTAATTATTTCCCAATACACCTATTACAAATTTTTACTAGTCACCTGGGCGTGTGAATAGCTCCATTATATCGTTACTCCTGACAACCAGCCTCGTGACCCGATCCCTTAATCCATCTTTACTGTCTTGCTGATCAAGCACTACGCGAGCAATTTCGATTCTATTTCTGTAGTTTGAATACGGGGGATTCAGGAGCGTTAAGACCGTTAAGTCGTCGGCCGTGACACGTCAGAAACACATGTTTTTGTCACACCGATCGAGCAGATGATGCTAACAAAGCATGACATTTCCGGACTCGAGAGCACTCCTCGGTGCAACGCTAACACTCCCGCGCTAATCACCCGCAAATTTCTGTGGCGCGGGGCGAAATTGTCTTGTTTTTTTTCTTATTCTTGTGAGATCGATCGTAGCGCTGATTTCTCGAGGGAATGCCGCTTGTCCTTTGATTATAAACAGCCGAACATTCTTCTAGAGATGCCATATTGCTGCGCGGATATATTACAATAAACTACAATAAACACACCTGCTTTACAATGGTTGTGGTAGATAAGAGCATCAGAATAATGCCATACAACCCCACAACAGATGTGAAACGCACAGAAGGAAAAATACGCCAACCTCGCTCCTGCTGGAGCACTGAACCTGCAACCTTCAGATCACCAATCTGGTACATTCTTTTCTGTGCACTTCCTCCCTGTTAATAGTGAACCACTGTGCTCCCCCCTCCCCCGCCCCCCATTATCATTACCTGTACAGTATTAATTGACTTGGCAAATTATTCCACGTTACTGCGTTAGTTGCAGTATTAGATGATTTGATAACTGTAAAATTATCTCTTAACATGTCAAAACTAAAATGGTTTGTGGTAATCAATTTGCCAAAGTTGAACCTAACAATAATGTCAAAATAACCACCCAGAACTTATAATTCTGCATCAACCAGCTAGATCAACCAGCTAGATCAACCAGCTAGAATAACTGGATAGATCAGTACGATCTGCCAGCAATTCTCATTTGCTTACATTCAAAACTAAAACGATCGCCGGGGACAGAGCATTCCGTGCATCCATGCTCTGGAAATCTCTACCGATACACATAAAAGCACCAACTAATGTCACTGCTTCAACACCTTGAAAACCGATAATTAGGCAGATCGAATGACACCGAGTCATTCATGTAAACAGCAGCCTCTCTCCATGTCAACAGGAGCCTATCTCCATGTCAACAGAAACCTCTCCCCATGTAAACAGGAGCCTCTCGCCATGTAAACAGGAGCCTCTCCCCATGTAAACAGGAGCCTCTCCCCATGTACACAGGAGCCTCTCCCCATGTACACAGGAGCCTCTCTCCATGTAAACAGGAGCCTCTCTCCATGTAAACAGGAGCCTCTCTCCATGTAAACAGGAGCCTCTCCCCATGTAAACAGGAGCCTCTCTCCAAAGATTACCAGTAGGCCTATATAAGTGAGGCAGAAAGGATTATTGTTGAAGTGTAAAAATTGTCTAAAAAATTTG
>WURV02210999.1:0-11024 GCA_011762755.2 Epimenia babai
CACTTTTGTCATATTTGCTCACTACCAACATTTTTGTCATATTTGCTCACTACCAACACGTTTGTCATATTTGCTCACTACCTACACTTTTGTCATATTTGCTCACTACCAACATTTTTGTCATATTTGCTCACTACCAACACGTTTGTCATATTTGCTCATGACCTACACTTTCGTCATATTTGCTCACTACCTACACTTTTGTCATATTTGCTCACTACCAACATTTTTGTCATATTTGCTCACTACCTACACTTTTTGTCATATTTGCTCACTACCTACACTTTTGTCATATTTGCTCACTACGTACAATTTTGTGATATATTCACTCATTTCTTATGCTTTTGTCATATATTCACTCACTGTCTAAACTTTTTCATATATTTACTCACTACTCACACTTTTGTCATATATTTACTCACTGCCTATACCTTTGTCATATATACTACTCAAAACTTCTTAGGGATCACCGATATATATATCTACATACATCAAAATATCTCTTAATTTGTGATTATTTTCTATAATAAAGTTATGGTACTTTTTCATCAGTATGTGTATTGATTCAGACCAAAATTAACCGATTTTCAAAATAAAGCCGACATGTTGTTTTTCCACAAACTGTCAGAAAAATAAAACATTCTTAACACTCCAGAAAACAAAGAAACATGTTTCCTTTCACAAAGCATGGATGAGTATGACCTCATCTTCTGTCAATTACTGCTTGACATCGTCCGCACATGCTTTTCGACTAGGTGACACAGGTTCTGTTGTGGGATATTGGTCCATGAGTCCAATAGCGCATCCCTGAGCTGTTGCAATGTGTCATATATTGATTATTGCGGGCAGAGATGGCAGCCTACACCATTTCCCATGCATGCTCAATGGGATTAAGATCAAGTGAGTGAGCCGGTCAGTCTATTCTGCTGATTCCTTCATCCCTAAGGTACTCATTCATGATGATGGCACGATGAGGATGGGCATTATCATCCATCAGAACAAAGTCTGGACCAATATCAACAGCCATTGGTCTCACAAACACGTCAAGGATTTCATCGCGGTATCTGACACCAGTTAGCGCTCTGTTTGAATGGCATGGAGGTCTGTATGACGCGTGGTAGTGATGCCACCCCAGACCATAACAGAGCCACTGCCATATTGGTCATGTTCAACAACTGTAGCATTGGAATATTGCTCATTCGGCCTTCTCTACACCCGAACACGACCATCAGTGAAGTCTAGGCAGAACTTGGACTTATCTGTGAAGAGGACAGTAGTCCACTGGGCTTGGGACCAGGTGACATGTTCTCTACACCAGTCATATCGATGTTATTTGTGCGTGGAGTGAGTGCGATGCGTATATCTGGTCGGTGAGTCCTCAATCCTGATTCATGGAGCTTATTCCTTATGGTTTAGGTGGATACACAAACTCCTGATGCATCTCTCAGGTTTCTCTGCAAGGTTGCAGCTGTGGACAGGCGGTGTCTTACATACAGCAGAGAGGGTGTTGTATCGGTCATCTGTACGGGTTGTAACTCTGTGGCATCTTGTACCATGTCATCTATTGGCTGTAACAGTAGCCTGATAGCGCTTCCAAGCACGGGAGATGACACTTTGTGGTATACCCAACTTCTGAGCCACATGTCACTGGGATATGCCAGCCTCAAGAATGGCTATACCTTTATTCAGATCTTCTGACGTCAAACACCCAACAACCACTAAAACACTACTTCTGATGTTAGATATTTAGTGTGAACAGTCAGAGTCAAATTTATAAACAGAGCTAATGTGAGGTAAAATCTCTGTACTCGTGTATGGGCTTGGCTTACTATAGCCTTGAGTGGACAACATGTGAAACATGTACTTTTCACTCGTCAACAAGACCCAAGCTCTCCAGCAAATCAATTACATCTGTATTCTTTGTGTATTATACATATATTTTAATGTATTATATTATATGGGTGATCCTTGAGTTTGGAGTGGTATATATTATATCAGAGTTATCTCATACTTGGGCGTATATATAGTAGACTATAGAATATACAGTGTAATAGTAATTTACTTTTATACTAAACTATAGAACATACAGTGTTCGGTCTTGCTGATTTTTTCCTAATAAATCCACATTTTAAACTCTGGACATTGAAGACACAGGAAATGCTGTGTAAACTTTATCTTTAGTAGAGAAAACTGATGGAGATGTCATCAGACGTTATTGTAACATGTCACCTCACTCAGGATTCAGACCGATAAATAATGATCATTGGCACACTGACAAATCATCCAAACTTAACCATTGATTATACATGAAATTGAATAATATTCAATGTTTAGCCTATTCTTTGCACTGAAATTGAAAACTGCTATTATTTATAATACTAACACCATCAAATAATGCAAACAACGTACCACCTTAGTAATATGATTTTTTATCATCTAGGTGTAGAGTGTCATCTTTATTATACTAATTTGTGTTGTACTCATGCTATTTAGGGGTGTGGGTCATAGATTAACGAGCAATCATCTGTTGTATTAATGAGCAATCATCTGTTGTATTAACGAGCGATCATCTGTTGTATTAATGAGCGATCATCTGTTGTATTAATGAGCGATCATCTGTTGTATTAACGAGCGATCATCTGTTGTATTAACGAGTGATCATCTGTTGTATTAACGAGCGATCATCTGTTGTATTAACGAGCCATCATTTGTTGTGCCTGTAGGCTCACCGTGTGACCAGTACCGTGGCTACTGTGATGTCTTCTCCAAGTGTCGCGGAGTTGATGCCCAGGGTCCTCTCGCTAGACTCAAAAATCTCATCTTTAGCAAGGAAACTCTGGCTATCATCAGGGCTTGGATACAGGTACTCACATATCTACTCGCTCTCTTTAAATAAATTAATTTCTGTCATCATGCTCTTTGGACACTCATTAATTTCATTTACATTATGTGATAAGTATATGATAACGCACATAGGTATGTCATTTTTTAGTTAGGCTAGTATCTCGGGGTAATTAACCCTTACCACACTGACATATGTAGATCAGATTATTATAGCAATACAATTCTGTGACAACAGAGTGCTAAGGTTTAAAAACTAGACTGTTAATATCAGGCCACTGTACTGTTTGGGTCATGATATAGATGTTTAAAAATTTTTCTAAATTTGTATGCTTTGCAAGTGGCATGATATTCTGTCGTGTTAACCCAGAGCCACTGGTGGGCGGTGCTGTTGATGTGCATTGGCATGGTTATCTTCATGGGTCTCTTTATTGCTGTGTGCGCGGTCAATACTCCAAGTAGTAACCCACGCAAGTCGAACCTACACAAACTGACTGACACGCTGCGGCGCAGATCTCGCCACAACCGATCAAACAATGCTAACAACGCTAACAACGCTAACAACACACCGCGCAACCATCCGCCTGCACACTCCCAAAATGTCAACCCTGATCGTGTCACCACCCATTCTCAACCCACGATTGACTTATCCGTAAGTATTTTCTACTACTTTTTCCCCTATCGGAGCAAATGCTATGGTGAGGTATTGTTATGTTTATTCATTAGACAATTCAGTAATTTGGTGTTATGTTCTTAAATGTTTCTTTCATAAACCTTTGAGCATAGAATTTTGTTATCTGGCAGACATTGATTAACCCTGGATTTGGTAAGATTTGTTGGCAGTATTGTCATGAACCATAGTGCTCTGCCATGCCTAAAAACTTATCCGTTGATTGGTCATATTCGGATTTGTTTGGGCTTATCGTCACCTGAGCAAAGGAAGGTGATATCTACCGTTATTTTACATTTACATAAATTGTGTTTCATGGAGCTTTGCCATATATCAAAAGTTCTCCTTGAGTCCGTTTTAGATTTGTTGTGACATCATTATCTGTGCAAAGGGAGTCAAATTGTACTTAATCTACTCAAAAAATCTCCAAATGAAGCTTTGCCATTTGACAGAAGTTGTGCAGGCCTCGATCCTCTGGAACCATCAATATATTTTTATAAGAAAGATGCCCTAACTGTAACCCTAATCCTAAAAAAACATTCATTCATTGTGACTCTTATCCTGGACACCCCTAAAAAACCTTTCAAAAATAATTTTACCAATGCAGTGGGATCTGAATGTACTCATTAGTTGTGTCAGTTAAAGTTAAGACATGTGGCCAATGTTGCCTCTCTGAGTCATGTCTGGTTGTGTCATCTTGGTGGGTATCAAGTAAATATGCCAACTGGCTCACTTGGTCTTACAAATAGACTTACAGAAGAATGGTAGCCACGTTTAAGACTGACAAAAATGTATCGAAACACGAGCTTACGCAGGCACAAGGATTGCTTCATCAGGTGAATGAGCAAAGAAATGTAAAACACGCATTAAATAAAACACACATTAATATACAGCGTAATTACAATGATATACGTAGATATCATTGGTACATTTGTCTTACAAGGTTTATTCAACTTTAAGTGATTTTTTAAATATCCAGGTCAGAGTGTTGAGCCCTCTTTGGCATCGGGTAGAGACATGAAGCTGATATTCTTGTTTACTAAAGTTTTAAATTTATATATTGTTACTTTAAGGATGTTATTACTCGTATTGATTGTTTTGTTGTCAGGACCCGCCACCACCCTACTACTACCCATCACGCCCATCTGGTGTGGGTCCAGCGCCTGGTGCTAGAGCCAATAAGCCCCATTCTCACGGATATGAAATGATGAAAATGTGATGTGTTTCTTACAATAATAGCCACTTACACTTTAGTGTGTTATTCACGTAACATTTACGACATGGACTGCGATACTGATATAAACTCTGGCAAGATTCATCATGGATATTCAGGAAGAGAATGCATTATCATCATACGATTGATGTTCATAGTTGAAATGAAATATAATATACATGTCTATATATCAATGTCATGCTTAGATATCTCGAACTGATAGTATCCATTCACCATCCTTCCATGTTCCTCGTAAAATCATTGGCGGATCTATCATGTGTGCGAATGAGTAATGAGGCAGGGGCACCCACTCCAACATCCCTATTACTACATAATTAGATCAAATATTGCTCTGTCATTAGCTGTAAACTCATCGCTGGCTACTACAATTTTCAGACCCATGTGTCAAAAGGTTTCAGGTCAAAAGCAGCATCTGAGTGATGTGTGATATTGTCAGGTCGAAAGCAGTATCACATCGGGTCAAAAGCAATCGCTGTTTGACATGTGACACTAGGTCAAAAGCTGTACATGAGTGATAGCTGACATAATCATATCCATAACAGTTGCGAATGACGGGTGTTATAACAAAAAACAATGACCCAATACATTACTATAACCCAATACAACGCAATGGAAAAAAAACATTGACATAATTCAGGACATTATGTAGAATGTTATCAAAAAATTCAAATAAATTTAGTATGATTATAAACAAGTGTAAATTTTTTTGTGATTTAAGTTTGTTTTGATGTTCCTCTCTTGCATAATTTAATATAACATTTTGATGTCATTAGCATCAAAGTCAAAGATTTCATTGCGTTTTACTTTAAACATCAGTGCGTGTATTGTTGACTTGGTTACTGCCTTGCTTCCTAGAACCAGGTCGAGATGTTCTTTGTATGAGAATGGCTGTGAAATGTTTTGGGACTTGTAGTTACTTTTTACCCGGTATCTCTGCTGCGCTAATTCTGTATTACCTGTAGCTCGACGTGTCCTCTAGCACTACTCACTGAGCCAAACGTAACCTCTAAACTGTATATCATCGCACATACCCGCTGACACACCCGCCGATGTAGCGGAGACAGATACACTCACGGGGGCAGATTGAGGATGCTAATAGGGCTTCCATCTGACATATTTTCAAGATTTTCTCAGCGTGACATGGCATGTATAGTTTAGCCTGTAATTACTATACCAAATTCACATCAAACATCTACTAAACACAAATGAGGCAAATCGGCGATGTGAAAACCAAACATTATCAGTCATAAAATCGATGAATGTGGTGCACAAAAATCACAAAAGTGTAAATCAAATTTATTCCTTTCATCTTACATATTTATATTATGCAAAATTTCTCTCAAAAAAGAGAATGTGCGAATTATACTTGTTTCAACCTTAATTGATGTTGGATGATGACCATACACACATTTAGATTTCATTGTTCGGCCTATAGCTGTCTTCAAATGCGAATTGTTATTGACTGTCATCTTCAGGTTGTGCTGTCATGTCAAGGTTGTGTAACATGGGCTGCATGCATTTGCAATATATATCAATTACCAAAGACTTCTTTTCTCATATTGCTCCACCATTTCCTCATTATTTTTCATATGATTACATACATACCAACATGATTTCTCTCGTTACCTTATTTCCCTTATGGTTACATGAGAAATTTCATCTATCTCTCTGGTGGGTGCTTTGCGAATTAAGCAATTCTTCACATGGGGGCAGTTAGCGTAGTGGTTAGAAGGTTTGACTCTGAATCCAGGGGTCCCTAATTAAATTTCCACTCTTGCCAGTATACTACCTGTAGCACTTTTTTTCGGCAGACAGTTCCTCAAACCCCTGTGCTTCTGGGGGTCTGGGGCCCCTGCAGTGTGGTTCTGTTTTTTCCCAGCTGACCTCGCTGTGTTTGAGATGCTCCATGGGTGGTTTCTCTGCCTCTTACCTCCTCTCTACGTCGTCATCCCATTATGGGTTGGATTGTATGCGGTTAACTGCCATAGATTTAGCGGTGCGTGCGACATGTGTAACCCGTCTGTAGATGCTTGGAACCAGTGGTGTGGATGGAAGGTCAGTTGTCTGCCAACACTGTTTTTCCCCACCTCTTAAAAATGAGGCTAATAAATTTGTCATATTAACCACATTTATAGACTAGCATTGTAAAGGGCCATGCCCACACAACGGTTCAGGTAACCAGCCTGTTCTTAACTAACTAACCAATTCTTCACATAGTGAAATCTTGTTAAATGACTATTACCGGTGATTATGAGCATAATTCTTATAAAGACAAAATCATACCAAATGCCAAATCACTTGTTGAATGTGTCTATGATTGAAAATTTGCTTTTGTTTTTGTAGCAACACAAAATATTAGCGCATCAATGCACACATCAACTAAATGTTATCATGATTATTATACAATTATTACGACTATTGGTCTTACTAGTCCTACTAGTCTTGACGCTAACATATGCAGCAGCAATATGTGGATCTTAACAATCTTAATTCAATGCGTGCTAAACAGAATTCTTTTGTTTAATGAAAATATGAAATGCTTGTGTATATTTTATTGCTAAACGAGAAACTATTCTTGAAGAAACCTTCCGGGTGTGTGTATGTGCACGTGTTGTGCGTGTTTTAATATTTAGTTATACTCATGAGATTAAACCACCCCTCTCCATCATAATCATATCATGAAAGTATATTTTATCAACAGTAACAGTTCATTACTTATTTTATCTTTAATGTATTTTTTCCTTATTGGGGTAATTTCTGCCCTTGTCTAAATTTTTATTTTAACAGTCTTTTTCTTGGCGAAGAGCTTTGCTTTTGCCTAATATTTTCTTTTAGGTATGTTCTTTAGATTTTTTGGGGTATTGTCATCCAAGCAATAGGTTATTTCTGACTATTTAGCTTTTCCGATCGGGCGTCGTCCGTCTGTCCGATGATAACATTTTCTTAAAAATCTCCTAACTATTTATAGTAGAGCTTTGCCATATGGCAGATATTCTCTTAGAGTTGGTTTCTTTTAGATTTGTTCAAATCATCCGACCAGGGGAAGTAACTTATTGCGATGTTTGTATTTTCACTTAAAAACTCAAGAACTGCTTGTTGTAGAGCTTAACTATTTGTCAGATATTCTCCTAGTGTCAGTCTCTATTAGATTTTTTCAGCAGATCATCAATATTGTGGAAGAAGAATGTATTTTCAATTGCAAAAGCCTTTGGCTTCATGAGCTGATAAGCAAATCACTAGGCTGTGGATTATTCCATTGGGGATCGTTACCTTATGAGAAGTTCTATGAAGACTCTGTAGGGACTTTGATTAGCAGACATGGATGATGAATAAATTGGATGAAGAATTTTTATGCTAGAACTGGACACTTTGAGTAACTTTTCTTGATACTATTTAGGAATTGCATTTAAATTTTAATTGTAACTGAAATTAATCAGTTGTGTTGATGCAGCTACTGAAATTGTATAATTGACTTATAATGATAATGATTCTAATTTTACAACTACCGTATTATTGGCACGCGATTATTCATTTTGTAGAATTGTATCGAATATTAATTATGCGAATTGATAAATTTCCTTCTGACAAAGTTCTCATTAAATTGCTATAGTTTTGCATAATGCTCGCAGTACGTCGCAGCATCAACATGCCAATATTAAGTCAAAGCTTACAGCATAGCTACTATTTTTAGTTCACCTGGTGAGCTTTTCTGATCGGAGTTAGTCCGTCGTTTGTCCGTCCGTCCATCCGATGTTAACATTTTCTTTCAAAATCTTCTCAAGAACCTGCCATTTGGAGGATATTGTCATAGGGATGGTCTCTTCTAGATTTTTTCGTGGTATCGTCATCACACCTACGGGCAGTAACTTCTCCCGATATTCGCAGTTTTTGTTGAAAAATTTTCTCAAGAACCGCTTATCGCAGAGGTCTGCCATTTGCAAGTGTTGTTCTTGGGCAGGTCTTTTCTAGATTTGTTCGTGGTATCATCATTGCACCTAAGGGAAGTAACTTGCGCCGATGTTTATATTTTTTCTTTAAAAAAATCGTCTTAACCGCTTATTGCAGGGAACTGCTATTTCGCGGATATTGTCCTTGGGTTAGTATCTTTTAGATTTGCTCAGCATCTCGTCATGGGAGCAAAGGGCGGTAATTTCTTTGTAATTTGAAAATCCTCATCTCCATTTTAGATAGTGCAAAGGTCTGCCATTTGTCAGATATTCAGATTTGTTTAGGGCATCACTTTTGGCAATTAGGTGTGATTTCAGCCTAGGTTTTTTCCACAGATATGTATGTTAGTGTCGCAGTGGGTATTGTCGGGTCTCTTTGGTTTCATGTCCTGTTTTAGTGTCGTGATAGGTATTTCGGTCTCTTTGGCCTCTTGCCTTGTTTAAGTATCGTAATGGGTATTATCGGGTCTCTTTGACCTCTTGTCTATTTTCAGTATCGTAATGGGTATTTTCGGGTCTATTTAGGCTCTTGTCTTGTTTCAGTATCGTAATGGGTATCTTAAGGTCTCTTTGGCCTGTTGTTTTTGATGTCAAGCAGTCTCCTTGTTGTTTTCTGGTTCTAATATCAAGATGGCCTCTTTGGCCTCTTGTTCTGTCTTTTTCTCTTTTTTCTCTCTTTTTCAGAGGCCTCTCGGACCTCTTGTTTGTTACAAGCAGTTTTCTTAGGCACATTTTGAACGAGCAACTACTAAACTTCTGACGCAGTCACAGTCTGGCTAATCATTGCTACTTGGAATGATGAAACAAACAACCCTATTTAATCTCATGAGTATATATTTCTTATACTATATTCATAAGTAATTTCTTTCTAACATCTTTGTTACTGTTGAGATCAGTTAATGTGTATGATAGTAGTTTCATCTATTTATTAACAGACTAAGTGTGTGATTAGTACCTTTCTATGGTGATGAGAAAGATGGTGACAATGACAATAATAATAAAGTAGTCAATAAGTATAATATAAACAGTAATAACTCTGGTAATAACAGGTAAAAAATGATTTTAGTGGTCTCAAAATTATTATTAATCAAAAAGTATTGAATGGATTACATGTGCAACCATGTATAACAGTGTATCTTAACTATAGACGATGGCACATTTTACTATTTTCCTCACCACGGTACTAGCTAAGGTGATTTGTACATATTAATTAATTTTGTAATTTTTTATTAAATTATTCAGTGTATCTACTTTCATAATAATTAATTTTGTAATTTTTTATTAAATTATTCAGTGTATCTACTTTCCTATAAATTTACCACATCTGCAGTAAATAAATTGTTCATTGTAGATGATGTAACTAATTCCAGAGTGTAATGTATTTCTCATTAATGTGGAAACTATGAAGATGATTCCACGTAATGATTACCGACTGTACCAACGGCTGGCACCTGCACTACCAGCTTATATATTTTAACTATTTTTAACTAACTTCAACTATTTTAATTTTCATTCTATCAATACATTTTATCATTTTTCTTGTATCTTTGGTTTTTGATGCTAATAGACAAGGTATATCGGTAATGGTACAGAGTTTGAAAGAAATCTTTGACCAGGTTTCTCAGAGCAAAATGGTGCAAATTAAAAAATAACTTAATTTGTCAATTTTTGTATCATATTTTATAAACAATAATGCCTTTGAAATTTATATTGAAACACTATATTGTTAGAATAAGATAGCCAAGTTTATTGAATGCCCGCCCCAAACCATAGGGTGGAGGCTTTGTATCAAGAGCAACACTGATAGTACTTTCCGGTGTACTTGTCGGTATCGTACTTTCTCTTACTTGTTTGGCATCGTAATTTTATCATGGATACATGGCTAAATATGCACAGGGACAGTAAAAATGTGAGGGATTGCTCGTGTCTCAATAGCACTACGCAAAGCGCAGTTAGTCGCGTGGTATGGGGTATTGGACTCGTGGGCTAAAGATCGCGGGTTTGAAACCACCCACCAGTCGACTTTCTGCGATAATCTTCAAGTCATTTATCCCAGATTGCTGGAGTGAACCCGTCTTTAAAATTAGTATATGCATGATGTCATGTACGGATTATAATTATGTGAGTGTCGAAGGCATAGTTTCTGCACTGAGAATACCTTAACATTCATTGTATACCGCATCTGAGAGCCTTGGCTAATACTTGCGGTCTCTAATGTATCTTTTGTACCTTTGTGAACTGAAATTTAGCAATCTGCGCATGTGGCTTTAACTTGCAGTATATAAACGCTCAGTTTCTCTTTTTACTTTTGTTGTTTTTATTTCACCCGATG
>WURV02211010.1:0-11023 GCA_011762755.2 Epimenia babai
TAAATATTCGTTTTATATCATATAAATATATGGCTATTTTGGTATACACTACTCCCATCCACATTCATACACAGTGGAGTTACTTGGAGGACCACAATGGCTATGCCCCTATTAACATCAAGGTCGTTGCAGTGACATATTTCTCTTGCTATATAGTACAGTTCATCTGTTGAATGAAATCTAGGGAAGAATCGAGAGTTATGGATTACGGAAACTGATTATGTGAGCGTTGTCTGAAAAATATTTCACTTGATTAGTTCTGGTTAAAGGATCAAAGTACAACATTAAAAATAGCAGCATAGTATTAAATTAATATGGATAGAGATGTTTAATGGCATCAAGAAATGCTAAGTAACGTATTAATTTTTGAGAGATCATGGTTTATTTTATCTCTACGTTTTTATTATCTCTTATGTTCTCATTCCCTTTTATCCTATCCCACCATTAACAGATTTCAGATTTTATTAAATATTCAATTTAGTTGTATATTATGCACCTTACTGTCGGAAACAATTAGTTTAGTACGGTAATTCTCAATTTAATTAACATAACCTTTACCAGCAGCTTATTGGTGCAATGCTGGTTATATAGATGCTATCATAATGCCAAATTTTCCCTCCTCTGGATTTTTATGTAATATACCTATGAACGGGAAAATTATATTAGATGCGACTGCTAAAAGTAATAGGTATGGTATGACATTTATAGACCACATGTATCAGCCAAGGCTCTCGGGCGCGGTGTACAATTAATGTTTAAGGCTGCTATTCAGTGCAGATACAATACGTTTGACACTCGCATATTGCCTATTCAAGATGATCTTAAGCGTTTCCCCATTTAAGAGATGGGTTAACTCCAGAAATCGGAGATTAATGACTTGCTGAGGATCATCGCAGAAAATTTTGATCCTGTGACCTTCTGGTTATTACCATTATTATTATTATTATCGAAGTATTTTTAGTGCAGCTGTAGTCCTAAAACTGTCAGTCACACTTTACACGAAAACATGCGATAAAATTATAACCACATGACAATAATCCTATGCTGAATTCAAAAATGAAATTTTAAAATGAAAAGTAATCTTAGTGAAATACAACGGGTATGTAAATGTGGGTCATAAAGACGAGACAGATAAATAATAAAATACTTATATTAAAAGTTGAATAAATGGCCGATAGAAGATAAAAACTATGTACTATGGTTACTTATCCAGTGCTCCTACACTCGATTAATTGCTCCCCCTTCTGGAAAATTCATCGTACAATGACTATAACTCAAGGAGATTGAATTATTGTGCCTTCCTCAGGTCCGCAGAAATCACCACAATGTTTGGTGTTGTTTTTCTGTGCGTGTGTAATCGAAACATTGATGGATATTTGATGTATCACTTTTACGTCACCGTTATCGCATTGGACAACGAATGTTCAAACGGCTGTAATGTTTAACGAGACGAACGCGTCACGTATTGTTGTCTGCAGTATTGAACCGATCGATTAATTGGTAACCCCGGGTTACAACAAATAGCGTTGATACGCATAAGATGGGTGACGTACGTGTGACCCTGCAGTCATGCTCATGGTCATGACAACGGGCTGGGCAACGACAGTGGATCAGTAGGGTAAGAGACGTAATTTATATGTTCAGCGATCAGCGCGAAATAAACTCGTTCGAGTTGGTGTAATTTTAGTGCAAAAAGACACAATCCGTTGCATGTTGACGTAGTTACGTGGATCTGTATATGTTTAAACGTCTTTTTACTGAATCATACTATTTAAAACAAATACTCAGCAGTCGCAATGTTAATGGGGGTAGCCAAAGTGGTTAAAAAAACGAGATATACATGGAAAAAAACATGTACCTTTGGAGGAGCCTAGATTCTGGGATCGAGTCTGTTTATGGGCGAGGTTTTTCCTGGTATTTCGCTCATGGCGCTTATAGAAGACATGCTACTTATGTAGTAAAAGTACCAATTCTTTATTGGCAATCAACTTAATAAGACTAATTTGATATAGGTTAATCGAGTATGCAGGAGTCACGGTATGGAACGCAATACACGCCAAGAAACACATCAAAAAAGTAATCATAAGTTTATGGCTACACGTCCCCCCCCCCCCACCCTCTACAATCGCAGTGATTCTATGCAGGCTTCCATCGTATAGATTTAGAGACCAAGTCTCAATCCATGAGACTTATGATTAATTATAAAGGGAATAGTGTTTTTTCTATTGATCAATACCAAAACCAATTGCACTAGCGTGGCCTTTCCGATTGTGTTTAAAAATAACCGCGCTGCAGCAGTGGACCAGCAAATTACGTCAACAGATTACTGGATGATTCGAGTACTTGAGAGAAAATTCGAGCGGCACTCAAATTATTGCATAAACCCACACAACCCTTTAAGCACACGCACTTTGTTACAGCTTCAAACACACGCACACTTCGTCACACCTTTAAACACACACACTTTGTTACACCTTTAAACACACACACATCGTTGCATCTTTCAACACTACACTTCTGTAGACCTTTGCGCCTAACCGTAAAAGTAGGCGTCACAACGCGTGCACGTGCGTGTGTGTGTTTATATTACAATACGGTTATCACGATGATTATTATTGTATATATGCAGCAACAGATAGTCGATAGGTGCCTGTTACACGCATGTTATACATAGCACTGTTGACCTATTGTTTACTGTCTCAATGCTTTACAATTATATCATTGTTTTACTGTTACCGATGTTACTTGTACCTTCACAATGTTTCGCCACATGATTTATACATTATAAAATAATACATCGTAAACATGCACTCTGAATTTCCGTTCATTTATTTGACGTAGTCAACATATACCAAAATTCCGACAAAACTGTTCAAACATGACTTTTCCATTTTCGTTTTCTTTTTCCATTTTCGGCTATTGTCACCAAAAACATTACTATATTTAGCCATGGGGAGGCAGTAAGTCAAATGGTAGGAGCACTGAACTCCTAATCGAAAGGTCGTGTGTATGAAACCGCCTGCAGGTTGATTCTTGTGCGATGATCCTCAAAAAGTCATTTATCCCCGATTGCTTGAGTAAATCCATCTCCAAAATGGGTAAGCGCTTGATACCTTCAACACTTGATTATCTTTCAACAATATGCGACTTTCATAGGTATTGTATTTGTGCTGAATACAGCTGCAATAAAAACACTAATTGTAAACCGCACCCGAGAGCCTTGCCCGAGACTCGAGGTCTATAAATGTTGTACTTTTTTTGCTACATTCACATCAGAGGATTCCACACCTGGTGCAATGAGTGAGGAGTCAGGTATCTAACGGGTGTGCCACACCAGCTTTCGATTACTGGTGCTGCCAAGCGAATTGTATAGCCAAGCGGTTCTCAAACTTAAAGCCTCAACGGACCACTTAAATAGAGTACGATTGCCGTAAAACCATTGAAGGGGGAAGGGTGGTCCCACATTTCTTGAAAATATATATATTTTTTTCTATTTATTGTACTGTTGACAATACTATTTTTTGCGGACCAGCTTGCGAATACTCACTGACCACGAGTGGTCCACATGTTGAAAATCGATGGTATAGACATTCAACCAGGCAGTTATTATAGACACAATTATGTATAAAGCCGACAAACTGTAATAAACTCTATTTGCTTGTCAATATCACTAAATTAAATGAGAAAATTAAATTTAATAAATTACCCCTTGATTTTCTGGCTCTGTCCTTTGTCCCTGTGGCCTGGGAGGTAATTTGTCTCTGATGAAAAACATAGGTAATAGAGCCATAATAAAAAATAGAGTGATAATAACAAAAACGATCTTAATATTTATAAATTAGGCAAGAACAAAACTCAGGTTCAAAAACCGCATTATGGAATATAACAAGAATTCTTTATTTTTTCTGTTACATCTTGATAGTATTATTTCAATGTTAGTTACGAGATACACCATTATTAGAATTGCACATCAGATACTAGTTTATTTATGAGTGAATGTAAGAGAGTACCTGGGATCTTGTTTGCTCTCATTGTTCCGTCCGTATATGGGGACTACTTTTTCTTTGCTAATTGCGGATTTGCACACAGGACAAACTTTACGGTTTGGTCGCATCTCGAGCCATTGGTTTAAACACGGCCAACTGAAATAATTATTTTACTCGATGATGAAATCTTCTCATAATTTCTCATTGTGGGGGAAGCGACAACCTTTAGGAGCAATCAAGCCACAGCGAAGCAGTTAGTAGAATGGTAGGAGCACTGGACTCGTTACCGATAGGTTGCGAGTTCGAAACCGCCACCGGTCGACTTTTCTGCGATGATCCTCAGCGAGTCATTTATCCCCGATAACTTGAGTAAACCTGTCTTCAAAATGGGTAGACACTTGATATCTTCAATGGTTGGTATGCGAATGGTGAAAATGGCATTTATTGGCTGGAGTGTCTGACGATTCGTCCCATTCGCCTCCCAAAACAGATCACTTGACTCACACGATTCGACCCATCTCCCGTGGGTCGGACCATTCACCCACGACTATTATGACCCGCTCTTTAGGATACCTCACCCCCATTGTAAAATGCCGACAACTAGGGCTGACAAAGCCTTAAAGCCAATGGCCAATGCCTTTCATGTCGCCATCATGTCATATTAGCATGACTTCGCGGCAACTAGTTTTGACTGTGATCTTAGTGTATTTAGATATGGAATGCCGATAAAAAAGAACTGGAGGCCGAGGAAGGCTTCGAGACGTTCACTGGATTAGTGAAAAAAATAAAAAATAATTAAGAACATACAGCAAAGAAAGAGTAAAGAAAATTTCGGATAAAAGAAGCACTTGAGATGCTAAAGGATGAATATAAGTGAAAATTTTCAAAGTCTGTCGCAAAATAAATAAAAACAAAACCTAAGAAAAAAAATGCCAAAGAGGCTTCCAGACATTCGGATATTAAATAAATAAATAAATAGGTTATTTATATTCCGCTCTGATTCCATGACCAGCATGCTCAAAGAGCGGTTCACGGTAAAATAAGATAAGAAATTAAAACAAGAGGCCAAACAGGCCTCAAAACACTTATTCGTATATTGAAACAAAAGGCCAAAGATGCCTAAAAATCACTCTTCTGGAACATTAAAAACATCAAATTTAAGCTTGTTGAGAAAATTTTTAAGTAACATTAGAAGCATTGGCGGAAATTACCTCCCATTGCTGAACTGATTTTAAACTGTATTTCTAGTTAATCATAGCAACCCCAAATTTATAAAGTGTCTTTTAGTCCAGGTTTTAAAAGGGCACTACAAATCAATAAAATTTCATTTCATCATTTCAACAAATCTAAATAACACTAGCCCAAAGAAAATATCTGCTAAATAGCAAATGTCTGTGCCAGGCGGTGGTCGAGATTTTACAATTAAAATACAAAATCAGCAGGAATTACCTTCCCCTAGACGGATGATATCTCAAAACAAGTCTGAATAAGACCGACGCAAGGAAAGTATCTGCCAAATTACAAAGCTTTAGGCCAAGCGGTTTCTAAGGAGTAATCAGAGGAGTAATACATATAACATTAACCAGGCAGCATGAAGAAAACAGAATATATACTTGGTATGGGAATTTTTGGACTTACTAATTGAAACTGTAAAATATTAGTTTAGCCTAATAATAACTATGTTCATGTTGTCATATAATGTTGGTCATATTCATTATTTCGACACGATGAATTTCCAACTGGAGAATTTACGAATTCTTTTGAAATATTAATACCGAAACATCATACCAGAAAAGATGTCCACACATACTGACGACGGCGTCTTTAGCGTTATCTAAGCAAATGTTGCACTCAAATGAGCCTTGGCTATCGCCGGTCTCGGGCGTTTCGTCATGACCTCCACTGGCACCTGCCGGATTAGACCCGTCATTGGAATGGTTATTTGATGTTTCTGCGGCATTCATTTTTATCTTTTCAATCAATATTATACAAAATTAAGTCAGTTTAGTACCGTACGAATTGCGTAAACGTCAGATATATCGACATTTTGAGTTACCAGTACTTCCTGTTTATCTAAGGGGGGTTACTCTTCGGGTAATATAAATGTACTCAATCTGTAATGCCGGCGACACGACCAAAATTCCTAATTTGAGCACCATATAAATGATAACTTTGTCCGAAAAGTATGGAGCTGGTCGAGCAATAACCATACCATAATATCCACAAAGTTCACAGAATCTTCTTTGGAAACCACTACACTTTCTCCCACTACAAGTCATGTAATACGTATCATATGTGAACACGGAACGGTGCATTTAGAAGGCCATTAGTACCAACTTCTTTCGCTTTTGGCGTAAAATAAACCAAAATTTCTGCCGCTCTGTGCGGAACTTACGGGTAATTTATTAACTAAGAATGAGAGCGTGCAAATTGGCACGTGCATTATATGAAAACTGTTGGCTTGGCGTGAATCTTATCCACATTGTATGCTTGGCCAAAATGTACGATTTATTACAATAATAGTGACTTTGTGTTGAGCATAGCCGCACAGAGCGAGTCACACCGCTAGAGCGAAACTTTCTGTGAGTACGAGCACGGACGTACGAAGTTATCCTGCGATAAAACACCCTGCCGAAAGCCTGTCAAGTTTGAAACAGAAGTCATACCACAGCAATCGATTATTAGTCACGTGATATTATCCAAGATGGCTGCTACCAGACGACTGGCGAAGGTATCTAATAAAAGAATGTAGATTAAAATGAGATTTTGTTTACCTTATAATGAATTGTCATCGTTTCAATCTTGTCATAGCGTTAATATATGTCGTGATCAAATATTTTAGTCATTGAACCTGATTATTATAATGTCAATATCCAATATTTCTATCATACCCACACCGTTAACATAACAGGGCTGTACCGTGTACGGCGTACGCGCAAAGCGGTAGGCCGCGCTTCTTCCTGTTTCTTTTCTCCGGAATATTGCTTTATACTTATCAAATAACAATGTGAATGTGTTTAGAAATTCGGGCCTCTATCATAGTATGCCCAGAAACAGGCAATGTCCTTACCCACTGAACCGGAACCACTCATCCCGCGACGGACATGCCAGTCTTTCAGGGATTATGGTGGTAGATGTAGTATATATAGGCTATATCACCCAACCACAAAAAGGTTAAAGGACAATGGCCAGCCAATTCTTTTGGTGGAGTGTTAAATTTGGCCACAATGATAGATCCGTATTTACAGTATTGTCAACACACAATATACGGCAGCGTTGTTTTGTAATACTGCATTTTCATAATGTGTATATCTTTATTGAAATTCAATATATCACAATATATATATATATATATATTGTACTTGCAGACAATCGAGTGAAAAAGCATATTTTATTTGTGAAATGTAGACTTCCTTGCGTGTATAATTTTAACATAATAATCACCCAATGACAAAGATCAACAGGATGAAAGCAAGCTGTAGTGGCCCATCTACCAAAACGTGACTGTAGCTAGATGAGGCGCAAAACATCTTAGGTAACCATTTCAATGAAAAAAACATTTAGCGAACACATCACTAACAATCCCTTTTTGTTCTTATGACAAAAGTTACACTGATAAACATATTTACTTGCATTTATTACCAGGAACTGAATGACATAAAGGCCGCTAATATGAAATATTTTCGAGACATTCAAGTCGATGATACAAATATCCTGCAGTGGAGGGCGTTAATTGTCCCAGTAAGTGCGTTGCAGTTTCTCTAGATGATAATCATATTAAAATACGTTAATCTTAGCCACTGATGATACAATTTGCTCTACAATAAATAATACATAATTAGTTTGAGGCAGGCTTATTTTATAATTTTATGACTGTTCATTTGTGAGGTCTTTCCTATTATAAATATATATATATGCTATATTTCATAGTAGGACACTGGGTTACTCACTGGTTAATGCAGTGTCACTATCGGCTCATGCCATATGAATAGCCTTAATAAAGAATAATGCATCCAATAAGACTAAAGAGACGTTATGTGCTGCGTTCTCACAAAAACTTGCTGTTGAATAAATTCAAAAAGTCTTAAAAGGTTTTTCTATAGATTTTTTCTTTACTATCAGATAAATTGTAATATCAGGATAAACCAAAATTTTCTTCACTGTATCATCAAGCAAGGCCCTTTAGCTCTGATGACTTTGGAAATTTGTAAATATGAATTAAATTGATGTGGTGACATGAGTAAATTTCATAGTAAAATAGTAAAATTACATAATGTGTACTGAGTAATTTTCACTATTCCAATCTGCTGACCTATAACATCACTCTAGTAACGGCTGCGCTTTTTATTTCTGATAACTTGCTAACATCTCTTGACTCGGGCCGGGGTATTATTCTTGTTCTTCTGTATCTGAGAACTGAGTACAACAAGATTGATCACAACCTCCTTCATCAGCTCTCTAGCTACTTTGGTATCACTGGACTTGCCCTTGACTGGATCCATTTCTATTTGTCTAGTCGTTCATTTGTTGCATCTTTTGGATCAAGTACTTCATCAACACAGCCCCTTCGATATGGCGTGCCTGAAGGTTCTGTTCTTGGTCCTATACGCTACACTGCCTTTACCACCCCACTTGCTTAATTCATCGCGAAACACAAACATTTTTATGTTAATAGTTAACAAATGTGATAATGCTGATCTCTCTACATATTTTCTGTTAGTAAAACTCGTCACAATCTGGACATGTACATCAGTAATGGCGTGCATCACGTTTTTTTTCGTCAGAAACATAACTGTTGCCATCCCAGTACATCTTGCTTCTGCAAACTGTGTAATAACAGAGCAGAAACGTTACAGATCGTTAGATACAGATAATCCACCATCAACAATCAACATGTACACAATCAATAAAATTGTAATAAATAAATAATTTATTATAAATCCAATTGTGTCAATACCAAATTCTAGTCAGTCTAATAATTTCAAGATTAGTGTAATCACATGAAGTAAAAATTAGGTTTATATCGATTCACTGTATATAATTGTACAATTGTGTTTTTGGTAACACATTATTTAACTCGTATCCTTAAATGCCTAAAACGCCCATTTTATTTACTATTTTAAAAAAATGTGGCTTTCCGTTGACTTTGACAATCCTGTCTTCTAAAATCCGCTATAACCCTTTCCCTGATGTCAATCAATTTCCAACAATTTTTCCTTCTTACTCTGCCATGTGTTTGTTAGTTTATGTTTCGTCTTGATAACTGTAATGTGGTTTTATTCAAGCTACCCTCCTATTGAATTTCCCCACTCTAGAAACTCCACAACTCTGCCGCTCGTATAATCATTCAAAATTCCCACCACCAACACATCATGCCCGTCCTCTTAAAACTCCACTAGTTGCCAGTAAAATTCAGCATTAAGTTAAAAATTCTCATTACTCCCAAATGAATCTATAGTGCATCTCCTGTCTATCTTAAGAACTATTTTACAGTCCATGAACTGTCCACACACGCTAGGTAGTCCTCATCCATGACGCTTCTACCACTAAAAACTAATGACATTCCATGCTGGGCCCACGCTCTTCAAATCACCTTCCACCAATATCCGCTCAAGTAGTAATCTGCAATCATTCAAGTGAAACATCAACACATATTTATTCAATCTCTCCTTTAATTAACCTCAGGATATGCAGCTCCCATTTTATTTCTAATTCATTGTGATGATTGTTAATAATAATAACAAAGCTTTATTCAGAGTGCTGAATTGTCCCTAGGTCAATAATGACACGGTGATGTCGATGAGACTTTACAATGTTGCGACCTAAAAAACATAAACTAATGAAATATATATTGTATATGTATAAATTATATATAATGAAACTTATATTGTTATTTACTACTACATTGTTTTTATTCTAGTTGTTATATCAGCATCTTCATGTTGACGACCATTAAGCTTCACTAGAAGGTTTCAAACCATTATTGCGTTTTATAAATCCTTATCATTATTGAAAATATGACCGGCTTACTGGGATCTGTAACGGATCTGTTGCCTTGTCCAGAAATTTGTTATAAACTGTAATTAAGCAATCTGTTTTAAATGTACATCAATGTAGAGGTCTACATTTTATTACCTCGAATAAGCTAAATAAACAGTTTGATTTCTATTTATAGGAGCAACAACCTTACAACAAAGGAGCCTTCAAAATTGAAATATTGTTCCCAGCTGAGTATCCATTCAAGCCACCAAAAATAATGTTTAAAACTAAAATATATCATCCGAATGTGGATGAAAAAGGACAGATATGCCTACCAATAATTAGTACTGAAAATTGGAAACCAGCCACCAAAACAGATCAAGGTGCGTCTATACTTATAAGTAATTATAGTTAATTACATTATAGTCTTAGACCATTAGGCTATTGTTTGGCAGCTAAGCTTATAAGTCAACTTTAACCAAATAAATGTCATTTCAAATTCCATACTTATATAGATTAGTTGATGGTCACAAACAGTAATTGTTAGCAAATTACACATTAATTAAATGTCTGGACCTTATTGGCCTTGTACAAAGTTCGCCTAGACTGCGATGATTATTGTAGTAAGCATATCTTTTGATTATATAGAAATCATCTTGGTGTTACTGTCTTTGTAGACAGTGAACCATTTTGTCTATACACACCACAGGTTTTGAATTGACTAACCCTTCATCACTATCGTCATCTGTTTTTACTTTGTGACTGACTTGCACAGCTGTGTCTGTTCTCAAAACTGAACGCCGATACGGAGTCTATTCTGAATACCTCTACGCCACGACCCTGTCTATCCTCAGCAACTCTATACCTCAACCGTGTCTATCCTCAGCAACTCTACACCATCACTGTATCTATCCTCAGTAACTCTACACCATCACTGTATCTATCCTTTGTAACTCTACACCACCACCGTGTCCATCCTCAGTAACTCTACACCACCACCGTGTCCATCCTCAGTAACTCTACACCACCACCGTGTCCATCCTCAGTAACTCTACACC
>WURV02211032.1:0-11021 GCA_011762755.2 Epimenia babai
CGGGAATCACGAAAAAGTGGCCGTTAAGACAGGTGGCCGTTTAATCCAGGTTTGACATTTTGACTAGTGTACATGTTAGGGGAATTTGAAGTGACCGTTACGACAGGTGCCCGCTTAATACAGGTGGCCGTTCGGGCAGGTTTGACTGTATTTACCATTTTCCAGCTGCGTAGGCCTCCTAAATCTGTTGCTCCTCGCTGGAAGATTTTCACACCTATGTCGAGGAGTTAACTTAAGACCTGTTGACGATGCAGTCAAGCAAGACGACGTGTCTACATTTTGACATGTACTTTTTCATGTTTAACACCTCGATGACATCCTATCTTTAGCATCATCTTAAAACCGTTTGCATGGAGTTTTGTTAACTTTAAACGATTATCATAATAAGACTTTTCCCGGGAAATCTCGTTTTTGTGGCGTGTTAAAATTTTTATAATTAATACGTACGTTGTACACTTAGGGCTTCGAGTAACTCTTTCTGTTCGTGGTGCGTTTCACAAATAGTATTTAGTATTATTTCCTTTATTGAACTAGTTGCAGACCATGTCTGAAATATACACTAAAATATGATATTGCATTGGATAGGGCGACGTACAACATGAAAAAGCATCAAAATATATCAACAGGGTTTATCAAAAAGAAAGCCACGATTAAAGGTTTATAAATAATATTTTGCTGAGTGTATATTTTTCATAATAAACGTTGATAGCAATCAGGGATAATGAAAGGACACTTAATCACACATCTGCTGTAATAATTCTGTAATAAGTCTTGAATTGTTGTTAGCTACAGTGCTACGGCCTACATAGCGGAGAGGTTAACGCCATTAGAGAACATCCATAGAGCATCCGAAAAACGGCCACGCCAGGGTAAGAAACCCTCACACACTGCAAGGGCTAGCCAGAGCCCCCATAGGCAGACTGGGTTTGAAGCCCTTTTTCCTCGAGAAATGCCACAGGCCGCAAGGGTGGGAAGAAAACAGAATAGAGATATAGATATGCAATATACGAATTAATAAAGTAATATAAATGATACTGTGGGCAGAAAATCGACCAAGAAAGCCTGTGACTATTGTATGCGAATTACATAGGCCTACGATAAAAACCTAGACATCAGTATTTGGCTAAGCCAGCCAAACCTTACGGGTGTGAACTGTAGATATATGTGGTATATAACGGCCACACTCTGACCATATATTGCAGGGCAAAGACATTTAGTAAAGAATCTACGTGGATTACTTTATGTTATTGAATCGAGAAATGTAGAGATTGGGTTGATAACAGGCATGAATCTACAGACATGATTACAGACACGGTCTGTAACGTTATGTTTTAGCCGCTGGAAAATGTAAACCTTATACGAAGGCTTTTTGGCGGTCTATTTATGAATATCGTACCCTGTCCCCACCGTGTGCACGAAGTGTTCGCTGTAGGATATCGAAGTCGAGTTTAAGGCCCTCCTCGTATCCTCGGGATATCAAGATAATAATTTCTCATATTTTGCCATATACATAAGAACAATGGAAACCCACCGCGTTTCTGTTTCATACGTCGCTACACGCACGAATCATGGCGCATTATGAGTTCTTGCCCAATGTCGACATGGTACAGTTAAATTATGTGTTTTATTAGATATATTAAAAGTGCTGTTTTATCGATATATACTTTAATCATGAGGGCGGTTCCACGTTCATTTTCGGCGTTTAATATTATACGCCATACGAAAGAGACTCGTAGAAACTGAGTAGTTAATAATTATTGTAGGTTCATATTCAAAACACACAAAGCAGGGATTGTGCAGCACCCACTGTGCGTGCGGGATCGAAGATGATTAATCAAATAATCCCAATAGGAGATGCGGCTCATCAAGTGAAGGCATTTACCCACATAGGAAATTAATGCATAAAAAAGAATTTACCCCCAACGAAGTTATATCGAATCGATCATCTTCGTAAGGGTGTGACGTAAACAGAATAATTATAGATATAGAGATGGAATATACATCAGCAACTCGGATCTGTACGACCGGTGTAAGTGTCGTCGATTAGGTCTTGACAGTGCCGAAGCTCGCTGGAGGTTATTCGGACATATACTTCGTCTTGATGATAGGGCTCCTGCTAAAATCTCCATGTATCAGTACTTTAGTGTCGATACAGGAAAAGGGTGAATTTCGTGGTAAACCGCGCACGACACTGGCGACGAAAATAAACGACGATATAAAATTAATGGTCGTATTTGAGAGTAAAGAAAAGAATTAACCAGCTGTTCGTGATCACAATTACGTCATAATAACACCAATACCGGAAGTAATAGGAAAGCTTGAAACTGCAGATGATCTACACTCACTACAGGTTGTTGCTAGCGACCGTGACCAGTGGAATGACTTCGTGGTCAGAATTTTGGCATCGGCCGAGGCAATCTCGACATAGTGCGTTGTTGGGAAGCGAACACGGCTTATAGGCCTAATAATAATAATAGATGGAATAGATAAATGCTATTAAGTATTATAAATGATACTGCGACTAAAATGTCTACCAAGACAGTCTATTGCGACTATTGTGTTGAAGATAAATTCGATGAAACACCCGGACATTAAATACATCTCGAAAATTTCGAATTTATGAGAAACTCGAAGAAGTAACGTGCTGGAATCGATGGCGAAATGACGTTTAGCGCACTACAGGATCACGTGACACGATGTAGTACGTGTCACACGTAGCGGACGCGACAGGAACGTGAGTTTTATCGGTGTTTAATAATTCGCAAACGAACCGTTCGCCGTTGAGACAAAGGTTGAAAGCGAGGCAGCCATTTTGGTTGTTACAGAACATGGCGCATTCAATGTCACTCTGCGCGACGACGGACACCAATGGAATTTCTTGAATCTTGTGTCCTATTTTCCGCAGACTTGCTTCTTGTACTACCTTTGATGCGGGAGTGGCTGAAATACAAACGTCAGTCTATTAACTGTAACTATGGTTTAACATCAACTTGATTCTATGATAGTTTACAACTGATAAAAGTGATCGCAAATTAAACTGTATAATATAAGTCTTGTAAAGTAAGAGGAAAATGAGGTAACACCTTTTGAGACTAATTGAATTTATCCGTATGTAATATGCTTTTTCGGGCTTATCGAATGAAATTAAAAGAGATTTCATTCGAAAAGCCTGAAGAAGCATATTACATATATGCCAAAGCTTGTTTACGAATAAATTCAATTAGTCTCAGAAGGTGTTACCTCATTTTTCTCAAAATAAACTGTAATAGTCTATAGGCCAAGAAATGTGTTTCTCTAAGCCTCATTCATTAATTTATAGCCATCTATTTTTGAAATATATATCTTCCTGTCATCTCAGAGATTGCGCTGTCAAATCCCAAATTCTCATATGTGTGTCCAGTTTCAAACATTATTCTTTTGCCAATATCTCTGCGCTATATTTATTAAATTACATAAATTGTATGTATGCATTTCAACACTGTAACTGAATATGTTGACACTTTCTGTATATAATTGTAGATAATGTATCTAATTCGACTAAACTAACTATTCCTTTATAAGCATGGCCTGCCAAAAGTGTATAGTTATGTAACGTTTGCTGTGCGGCTATGCTTCTTAAAACAGTTTAAACAAAGATTTTTATTTTGTTGTTATTTTTTATACCTCGTCTGAAACGCAATAGAATGAGGCTCGCCATATTTATCATATTACGGAATACTAGTAAAAAACCAAGTTATTGGCATGCTGACATAAGCATTAACACGACGTCCATATATATTTTGGTCCCTCTAAGTGAGTTGAAATATGCAATATTAAAATCAATTCTCTGAAATATTGTTGCGAAAAGCGAGAGGGCGAACGGTAAAAAGGTTACTATAATAATGATTTAATTACTATGTGATGGTACACGGGAACGGGTGAGCTTAGCTGGTGGAGAGCGGGCCTACAGACAAGAAGGTGGAAGGTTCGGACCTCGGGCAATACCGATTGTGTTACTCCGTGCTATCCATGGGCAGGGTACTACGTATATCCTAGTTGGTGCAGTCGATTTGGCCATGTGTAAGTGCGAATGGAATTTATTCGTGGCAAAACAAATTAATATAGTCTAGGAAAGAAAATTTGTGAAGGGGCTTTGCTGGCGCCTGTTATCGAGCTGCCTACCCTCATGACAGGCTGTAAACCACCTTTTAAAGGCTACGCAAGCGACTAATAAGTGAGGTATATAAATAATCACACTACTTTTTGCATTACGTGCGCTTGCTTTTGCTCGTTTATTCGGCGGTCCGTCCATCCGTTTTGCTCCCCCACTCAATCTCGCATGTTAAGAACATTCTTAAATGGATGGAAATGCGTTCTGTTTTCATTACTGTCTCACATGGCTCCCATAATAGAAAGGCGGATTGTATGCACATTTTGGTACTGAAATTCGCCTAACGATTATACAGACATCGTCCGCTGAGCAGACGTTTATCATTTTAACATCTTACACGTAGCTTTTTGACAGACGTAACCATTGTCGGCCATGTATCGATACGAGCAAGTCACGTCGTTCCAGCCATATCCCTGCGCGTTCAGGCAGTGTTCACGACCCAGTCCGTTGCTCGGTTCACCTATACAAGTACGCATGTGCGAATAAGCCTGTAATTACACTTTGTGTATGTACGTCATTATCCACTCTTCAAAACTCCGACCTCAACTGCAATTAACACCGATACAGTACAAAGACAGATTTGAATTACAGCGAAACCTGCTCTAACGACCACTTGTATACAGCGACCACTCGTCTTAAGCAACCGCCTTTCGGCGGTCCCGAGCGTTTTCGGTATATAAGTACACTCACTGTATTAAGCGACCACCTGTCTTAAGCGACCGTTTTACACCGGTCCCGCGGACGGTCGCTTAATACAGGTTTCACTGTAGTTAGAAAACATCATAGTTAAGTTGGCGAAGAGCCGGGCTACGACCTCGAAGGTGCAAAGTTCATATCCGGCGCAATTATTTTTGTTTTTATGGCCTTTCTATTGCTGTTTATTTATTCTCCGTGGGTAAGTACAGATAATATTACGTCGTAGTAACACCGATAATTATTAATTACTGCTAAAGTAAAATAAAGTAAGAATTGCCTTCTTGAATGATTTGCTGTAGATCTGAATAAAGGCAGACATTGTGGTTCTATAACTAGAGAACAATGCTCAATAAACCTTGCCTCTGGTGGGACCCGAACCAACGACCTTCAGAAAACCGGTCTTGTGCTCTACCACGTAAGCTACAAGGAGCGGACTTTCTTTTGAGCATTTAGATATTCAACGCCGTTTTGAGAACACACTGGTATTTAAAGTCTGTGTATCATTGCCATACGATATACACAAATATCTGTCACAAACATAGGCTATCACACTTGGGTTTTGGCCCCACCAGAGGCAATGCTTTTCCTGTGCATTTCTCTCCAGTTTTAAACCGCCATTAGGCAAGTTGCAAAAGTGACTTTGAAGCGTGGTATATAAATGTCACACCACATTCACCTATAGATTATAAACGATATTACGAAATGACTTATTTTTACAATAAATCATTTAAATGCATAACGTATTATTCTATAAAGACGGTTAAGAAATCGGAGGACAACAGCTATTAAGACTAACTAAAATTTATTTCACAAGCTTTCGAATATAAATATTCTTTATCAAGTGATAGGTGTTGTCCTCCGATTTCTTATTCAGCATCAGACTAACGCGGCTATCCACACATATAAAGACGGTTGTCAACTCTCGACTTGCCCGCCATTGTCACCACCGCAGGTGTCATTTTGGGGTCTTATTGCTATCATGATATTACTGACGTGAGAATCATATCGAATTACAGACTAAATGCATCGATTACCTTAAGGGCAGATCCCACAAATCGAGTGCAGTAGTGTATAGTTTGATTTTCGCGTTACCTTCGAATGGTGTTGGATCAGAAGATCTCTGTAGCCTCTGGTAGATTCACGTTTTGAGTTACCATAAAAAATCGGGAGTTTTTCAATGTCATTAAAAACAAACGTGTGTACCGTTCGTGAAATGTGTTCTTAAAAGTTAAAATCAATAGCTAATAGGCTAATATAGCTATCACTATGGTTAGAAATGTCAATTTATATACCCGAAAGCCAGTTAGAGTAGGGCTCCATGGGTGTGCCGTCTGACCATATCCACCAGCCTTCTTTCTTTTCATCTCGGGCGCCCAGAAAGGATAGCCAAAACCCGGGCGGTCGCAGACCAAGGATGAGATCGTTTTGCGCTTCAGATTTGACAACGGCCACGATAGCTGAATGGTTGGCGCACAGCGCGACCGCCGCGGTTAAAGGCTGGCCGACGGGTCCCGGGAAGAAGCGGTAGCATTGGTTGAAACCGTAACTCCAGTTGACGTCGCACTGAGCGGCGATATACGCGACTTGAATTAGAAAACACAGCCGCAAAAAATCGTACAGTACGTTACTCATGACGTTACGACCAGATAGCCCCGGACGAACATTAAGTCGTTTAATGGCATGAGATTTACCTCACACTCTCAATGGAATTAGCTGTATTTTCGGCTTTTGTTGATACAATGGGAGTGTTCAATTATTAATACATTTTAATTGCTGCCAATGTTAATCGATCAGTTCGCGATAAACCGATGAACAATGACTAGATATAGGTCTGTTTGGCGTTACCAGACAACGTTAACGGGGAGGTAACTTCGGTGATTCGATCGACTTCTATCTCGTTTTTATTCCCGTTACGAAACTTGCGTCACAGCAGAGATACCTGGGAAGGTCTAAACATTTGTAGCCCATTCGTAATACATGGAGTTCAGCCGGGAGGGTGGGGTCATCCATTTGTGTTTAAAGGACAAGTGTAACCAGTCGCAACATTGAAAAAAATGTGATTCAGCGGTACTTGATTTGACCAGTGAAAACCATGTTTATATCTTTATTAAGTTCTGGACTAAGCGAATCCTAAATCAACTCGGTTATAACTGGTTTGCGCCGGCTTGACTATTTAAGTAAGCTTAGTCATATTCCGTAAACCATAAGTCACTGTAGTGTGCGCTGTAAACACACTAGTACGTAGGCACTTGCAAAACATTTCACTTGCCATTTCCCTTCACCTACATTCCCGCCTCACCTTCTCCTTCATCATCATTTACTCTCATCTTCGCCACTACCGCCGTCACCATCAGTACCTTAAGCGTAGCCTACACGATTGTCAACCCTGCATTAGTCTAGCTATAAGTTTTCGCGAAAACGGATTGACAATGGCCACAAATACGCGATCAGGACGTCTATGACGTCATAACTGCCACTGCTACGGGCAATAACATGTCCATTGTAAACTGAGATACTACAGCGAGCAACAACATCGCCTTTCATAGATTCCTACTGAAATTAGTTTTAGATTGCTCAGTTTTACTTAATATTACATACGCTTTGTATCAATTGGTGAAATTATGTGAATTTTTAGTATGACCGCTTCTAGATTCTAGTGCATGTGAATGGAGATCTCAGTAGCTCTAATGTATATTTTTGGCACAGATACAAAGGGCACTTACAAAGATGGAGGGGTTTTCGAAAGTTAAATTATAAGAGCTTGAAACCAAATCTCAGAACATTAGACAAGAAGATTAGGTGTGATTTGATTGGAGATCGCTTAAATGCTGATTGTTCGTATAAGTTTAGCTAGAGAAATTTCTCTGAATGCAATGTGATTGCTCCAAGAGGGCCTTCCTAAATAAAAAAAAAAAATAAAATTTAGGGCCGAAGGTGCCCAGGGTGTTTGGTGTCTTGACGCCGGCACAATGGCGACCGTGTTTTTGCCGTTATGTTATTTACGACAATATTTTCATTAAAATTTACTAACGGTGTCGTAAAAGCGTGTAATGTGTCGATGGTGTTCCCCGTGCCACACCCCCGCCCTGTCACAGAAGTATACATTTGCGCATAAATAGTGGATCTAGCAAGATACACACGGGTATTGGGACGCGACCCGACGTTCACGGTACGGCGCCACTGTCTTTCCGCTATGGTTAAGAAAAGAATTATATCATTGACTCCTCTTTACTCTGCAATGGTGTCCTGAGCCGAACGTGTAATGTTACTGAATGTATTGGAATGTAAACATGAACATTAATTAGTTAAGCATGTGCAGGGTTGCCAACCACTCACACCTTGAATCCGGGCGATACGTGGGGGGGGGGGGGAGGCGACATTTTTTTCCCTGCAGTGGCAAGGTAATGTGGGCGTAGCTTATGGAATACCACGTGACAACGAAATTAGGTCACGGACTGACTCGACAAACTTTCTGATAAGTGAAGCTTACGTAATATAAAAATTTGATCATTTTCAAGCGTTTTATTAATTTCTATTACACTACTAGTATTATTCATTCACTGATTGAAACAAAACTATTTTTGTGAAAGTTATTGCGCTATATTACAACGTAATTTGTTTACAACAACGATGAAGTTAACTTCTTAAAATGCTAAATGTTTACTGATATTTTGCCTTTTCGCCATAACCTTAAAATAAATAAAAGTACAAGACACACTCTGTCATATTTGGATAAACGCAATTCATGACAAAATCAGAAATGTAGATATCATCGTAGGCATCATGTTGTCATTATACTTGTTTGTTATTTCTATAAACTATGGCCATATAGTGCACTAAAACTATGCATTGGTTGAACTTCGTTGATTGGCTAACTTGCATTTTTCGTGAAGTAGCAGATGACATTTTCAGGTGGTAGCCAATTTTTAAACAAGCATGATGCATCCAATATCACGTGATATCTCTCGCGCAATGGAAATGCAGCTTTACCTTGCCACAACAGGGAAAAAAATGACGCCATCGGGTGTACAGTAATTAGTATTGTTTTAGCGAAGACTACGTCGCGTAACCAAAGAGTACCGATAATTATTGGTAAAAAATGCACACGTGTAGTCCGGGTAAATAGTGCGACCGCTGTGTGGCAAGTCACATGACCTGCGAGCTGTCAAGACTCAAGACTGACGGAAATTTGACATAAATCAGGAAGTAACAGCATTCGGGTGTGTTTTAAGTGAAAAATAATGTGAAATAGGGTGCGGGGGTCACAAATAGGGTGAAAATCTCATGGATCCGGGAGATAGGGTGATGGCTTGTCAATACGGGTGATCACCCGGATTATCCCGGAGACTTGGCAACCCTGCGACTCTAACTTAAGTATTTACCAGTGAAATTCATTTGTGGCAGCATGGATAATAAATGCACCGGGATAGTAAACATTGTGAGGGTCCTGATGGCGCTCGTAATAGAGCTGTCCACACCGATGTCGCGTAAACTGCCATTTAGAAAGCAGCGCAAGTGGCTTTGTATAACTTTCACACTTTACTCTCGAATGTATAATGAGAAAGTAAAAAATAAAGGGCTTGCTCACATTTTTTTCTGTCTTCCCCCAACGACTGAAAAACTTTAGTTTTTGCACTAAATGCTACGCAATTATGAAAAACAATGTAGTGGACGGGTTCTTCGACTGTGCGTGCAATAGTCGTTCTTTATTCGATAAGTTACATTATCCTGCACACTGCGCTGGATTTGTCTCCCCTGTTCGATAACTGCTGATGGAGACCTCGCCTACGATTGGCTGGGAATAAAAAAACACATGCGATTATTTACACGGTGAATAATGTGTTTTTCTGAACACATTGGTTAATTAGTTAGTTAACTGGTGACTAAGAATAGGTGGTTACTCATATAATCGTCTAGGCCAGTCTTGGCTCTATACCAAGCTAGGTTATAAACGTTGGTAACACAAAAAAATTAGCCTCACTTGGGTGGGGGAAAACTCTCCGAGACGGGGCAGACAATTGACATTCCATTCGCACCGCTGGTTTCGAACATCTACGGACGGGCAACATAAATCGCACACTCTGCGCTAAGTCTATGATAATTGATGGTTATTTACAGCGGGATGACGACACGGCGGCGAGGCAAAATCCTACAAGGAGCAGCTGAAGAAGAGCCACGTAAGAGAGAAAAAACCCTGATAAAACCACACAGTAACGCTTACCCAGCCCCTATGGGCACAGGAGTTGAAACATGGTTTAAATTGCTTTCTGCCAGAAAAACGTCACAGGTAGTACACCGGCTAGAGAACAGATTACCTCCCCCTATGTCGTCATCTCATTGTAATTAACCATTGACCTTTCATAGACTTAGCGGAGTGTGCGACATATGTAGCTCGTATGTAGATATTTGGAACCAGTGGCGTGAATTGAAAATGGTCAATTGTCTGCCCAGACTCGGTGGATTTTTCACACTAGGTGTTATTCCCCCACCCCTTCTAAGTGAGGCTAATCAAATTTTTCTTGTTCACCACATCAAAAGCCTAGCTTTGTGAAGCTCCAAGGAGACAACGTACAGAGCTAAATACCTCTAAATCCAAACTTAAAACTTTCCCTTTTACCCACTACCTTTTGCTAAGTTTACAGTGACTTGCTTGTGTTCACTTTCACCATGTTTCATCCCTTAGCCGTGTGATATTTGACCTGGGTTATTTTATAATGCAATACTATGTAAATGTCTTATCTGTCTTTTTCGCGTGATATTTAACATACTTTTACAACATGATTTCATGTCTGACACTGTGCCTTTGTGCGTTATATATTTAGTTATATTTCCTTCATCTGTATATGACTCATTTATTTTCAACTCATTTATTACCCAGTTCGATTTTGAACTGCATTTCTAGCTAATCATAGTAACCATAAATTTGTAGAGTGGTAAAGTGTCTTTGATAGCCATGTGTTAAAAGGGTACTATAAATCAATGAAATTTCATTTAATTACAAGTTCTCTTTGTACATACTATTAACAGGAGAATAGAACGGGCAGGTTTTTAAGTACAGGTCTACCCACTTATCTCGAATTCGCTCGGATTGGCTTTAGATAATCGAGATAAACGTATTTCGACATACCCGTCCATGAAAAATCATTTACCATAGTTATGTGTTCCATTTGTGGTT
>WURV02211043.1:0-11020 GCA_011762755.2 Epimenia babai
TAGAATGTATAACGAAGATAGTTTGGTTCCAGTATAAATCAATGGTGTATAGAATGTATAACGAAGATAGTTTGGTTCCAGTATAAATCAATGGTGTATAGAATGTATAACGAAGATAGTTTGGTTTCAGTATAAATCAATGGTGTATAGAATGTATAACGAAGATAGTTTGGTTTCAGTATAAATCAATGGTGTATAAAATGTATAACGAAGATTGTTTCGTTTCAGTATAAATCAATGGGGTATAGAATGTATAACGAAGATTGTTTCGTTTCAGTATAAATCAATGGTGTATAAAATGTATAACGAAGATAGTTTGGTCTCAGTATAAATCAATGGTGTATAGAATGTATAACGAAGATAGTTTGGTTTCAGTATAAATCAATGGTCTATAGAATTTATAAAATGATAATCATTCGGATTAACCCGACCGGTGTTCATTCTGAATATAATTTTCAATCACCTTGTTAGTCTTCGCTTTTATCGAACAAATGGCAACAATTCAGGTTGCATAATATCGGCTTATTGTCGATTTAATTATGGCTAGGTTTTAGTGTAAGCTAAACTATAAAATCAATTACGGCTATTGAAAAAACACTTAACATTATGGCGATCACATTAAGAACTGTCTGTGAACAAGGAGCTGAGGGAAGAAACCATTAGACTATTGTGGAAATCTGTATTGTGTATTCTTATTTTCTCTATATTTAATATTTTCATGACCCACTCGGTTTAGTCTCGTCACCCACCCAGGAACCAGTTTGAGAACCGCTGCGCTGAGTAACGCGAAAAAACACATCTGACACTGTATTGACCTAAATAGATGTATCAATTAATTTATTAAGTTATCGATTAAGTTATCAATAGATTATAGGGCTCCATTATCGTTGAGCGCAGTTTGAGCACCTGACCGGTTACCTGGATATCGTGATGCCATCAGAGGTATAGGTTTTTACTGTGCGTTTCTTTCCAGCTAATCAAAAAATCACACTGACAACCACCATCAACATCACATTATGGAAATACTGAAAATACCGCAAAAATCAGCCAATTAATTTATAGTCCATCATGATTGTTAGAGATATGTGCCTATCGTTGGTATGTTTAAATATCGTTTGAATATCAGTCATTCACAAAAACAGTGTTGAATACCTAAATGCACAGGAGAGAGTTTGCCCGTGTTGCTCAGTAGGTAGAGCATCAGATCGGTTATCTGGGGTCTTTTGTTCGAGTCCATCAGACGTACAGGATTTTTTTGTGCATTTCTCTCCCTCTTATTAGTTTATTCAGACTTTCATACGCACCCGATACGTCGACATCGCTGCGGAATCGATCAAAGTTCTTAAAGTATTTGAGTAGCACAGGCCATTTCTGACGCTTTTTGGCTAGTAAGAAAAGTTAATTCATGCTATGTGATTCTGCTGCAGATGTAGTGAATCAGAAAAAAATCAGAAATACGAATTTATATCAATGGAGATAGATAGTAGTTTTTCACGAAGCCAAGCGTTATAAAAATAACTTGTAACTGGTAATATTACAGTGGCCATGACAGAGAAATAGAACACCACGACACAGCAAATAATACAGTAATAATAAAAAACTGTGAGGGTCACTACTTGACTGCGACATGTACACCTTAAGGCTTGCACACACTATCAGATTCTACAAGACATTATAGATGATAATATAAGGTAATCCAACGTGACATACCAAATGAATAACCCTCGTCAGTGGTGTAGCTTATGAGATAATGTCGAGCGTTGAAGACCGCGTTTTGGTTTATTGGAAAGAAATCATTATCAAGAAGAACGGAAAAGGGCCGATGTGGGATCTGAAACTGAAATTAAACAGTGAAATATAGTACAACATTTGACAAATCATGGTTTAATAAGTATTAAGAAAGTCTACATTATTAAGAATAGCCTTTGATTTAGATAGAGGTTATCATCAATGTTGAGTATGTGGCACAATGTATGCATCATAGAATTCACGGAGACCACAAGCATAATGTCAACAAGTGTAGTGGGACTTGTGGCTCTTGTGAGAATAATGAGCATGAGGGTAATAATGGGTGTAACGGAAATAATGGACATGAGAACAAATAATGGGCGTAACGAAAATAATGGATATGAGAACAAATAATGGGCGTAACGGAAATAATGGACATGAGAACAAATAATGGGAGTAACGGAAATAATGGACATGAGAACAAATAATGGGCGTAACGAAAATAATGGATATGAGAACAAATAATGGGTGTAACGGAAATAATGGATATGAGAACAAATAATGGGCGTAACGGAAATAATGGATATGAGAACTAGTAATGGGCGTAATGAAATGAAATTTTAAATGAAATGAAATTTTATTGATTTATAGTACCCTTTTAACACATAGCTATCAAAGACACTCTACACATTTACTAAAAACTACGTATGTCTAACTAAAATACAATTTACAGATGAATTTATGAATTGACGGAATTTATTAACATTTTAGGTGTACTGTACAATCCATCTTTTATTAGCTTTCATTTTCAGTTTCATGTAAATTTTACCGAAATTACGATAATAAAACAGTTGGGATATATATCCGAGTTAAAATCTTTTATAGTGCAGTATTAGCATAATATGTAAGCGTAACGAACGGGAAAAATATCCCAATTTCTATTAAGCGACCACCTGTCTTAAGCGACCGCTTTACGCCGGTCCCGCGGTCGGTCGCTTAATATAAGTTTCACTGTACTTTCAATGTGTGTACAATATTTTGTATCACTATTCCAATTTTTCAAATGACTAACAATTCGTCAGTTGATGTATATATGACTGATATGATTATTGTGTAAACGCTGCATATCCTCTATTAGGTTTAATAAACATTTTTATACGTATCTTGTATAATTATTAGAGTGATAAGAATTATCATAATCAGAGTTATTTATTAGCACTTTTTGTGATAGTTCAATACAAAATATTAATTATTTCACTATGGACACACCGAAAATGCCTTTGACACTTCTAAAGCTGTTTTGGTCCTTAGGCATTGTTTCAACATGGTTATATTACAGTTCATTGCTTTTGCCATCTTCTGAATCTACAATGAGAACAGAAACGGTATACTTGAATATTCTACGTGCAATCGATCATCATAAATGGAATTATGTTACATGACACCATTTTAGAGACGCAATAAAACCAGGTAGAACATTTCATTCAATATAAATACAGTGATAAGATTTGAAGAAAATAATAATATCTGATGAAAGAAGGTACTGGGCAGGCGGTTCGACTTAAAGTAGTACATTCGTATTTTACATATTAATGATACAGTTTGTTACAGAAGCAGTACTAACTTAAAAGACTGTTTTCAACTCCCAGAGCTATACAAAATAATTGCTCACAAATGAAGCACTTGAATGAGTAATTATCTGATAACGAAGTCGTATATAATATGGTTGGTGCCTGTATACATCTCATAAATTTCAAAATTGCAATCATTTCATTTTTTTGAGATATTTTAAAATATAAAATTTTTGGGAAATACTTATGCATTAGGCCCAATGTTATCACCATTGATTGATAACAATAATAAACGTATTCCATCTGTTTTGAGAAAATTTCACCTCAAAACTGCATGGGTATTGATTTTGTGGCTCTAGGTTTTATGAGATATGGCGTACCTCGCTTTGTGGATCACTAGCGTTCATAGTTCTGAAAGCGGATTTCAGTGTGGGGGATCCACTAATACTAACGACTGCTCGAAACAGACCTACATAAAAATATACGTCCATGTCAGCTTTAAACGCAGCCAGCGTAAGAATTTTGCGTCCGTACATTCAAAAAATGTATATCGTCAACTTCCAAAACATTGGGAAATTGGAGACTACTCTTCCGCAAAGTTTCCATGGCAATTATTGTCAAAAGAGTTGGCAACATCTGAGAGGCTGTGCATGTAGATAACGATAATGTCACATATAATTATAATGCTCACTCACTTCAGTATGAAATTTTTGGTATAGTGTAGATGCAAATCACACATAAATAAAGACTTAGTTTTCCCACAAAACTATGAATTCTGGAGGAAAGGTTGAAATGATCAAGAAGGTGGTGGTGTGTTTATTGGAGTAAGAGATAATATTACTAGTCAAGCTCAGGAACAATATAACACTGTCTGCGAAATCCGATCCATGGGTTAAAAGTGACTTAGTGGGTGCCAAACCTATATAAATTAGATCATTCTACGGGCAACCAAACAGCAGCACCGAACAATTTTAACTTCTCTCTCAGTCCCTTTCAAAATTCAAAACTACCCCTAAATTGCCAACGCTTGCTCACCAGGAATTTTAACCTCCCAGATATCGACTGGAAGGAAAGCATAATGTACCATGGACCTCGATACAGCTCAAATGTAAATCACCTAATATTAGACATAAGTTCCAAGTTCAATCTAACACAACACAACCATGAACCAACAAGAGAAAACCCCACGCTCGATTTGCTGCTTACCAATCGAGAAGACGCCATACAGTCAAACAAAGTTGCATAAGTGACCACAGTGTGATTATTAGAGAAAGCCAAAGCCGCAATATACATAAAACCAGCTTGGAAAATCTACATTACAAGCAAGAAAACATGGACAATATTATAAAGCATGACCTAGCCACACACTTCTCTGAATTCAGCCAGGGTAACAACAATGCAGTAGAAGAAAAATTGGACATGTTCGTTAAAATCTCAATGAAATCTGTTAATGAAAATACCGCCCAGAAAATATTTAGAAGTAGATGGGATCTCCCATGGATAAACCAAAGACTTAAGAGACTAATTGCCAAAAGAAACCGGATGTATAAAAAGGCCAAAAAGACTGGGAACCAAGATGACATTGAACAGTTCAAAAACTTTAGGAAAAAGGGGAAATCATTAATACGAAAGAGTCATAATAACTATGTGAAGGATATACTCAGAAAAGATGATGGGAAAGAGGTAGCATACATTAATAAAAAATTTTGGTCTAACATAAAACCAAGATAAAACAGGTGTCTCTTAACTAACAGTAAAAGGATCCAATTTCTCTTCCAATAAAGACAAGGCCAACATACTCTCCCTACATTTTAAATCAGTATTTACAGATGAAACCGTAACTTTACCAAATACACATAGAAATGTAACACAACAAATAGATAATATATCTTTTTTTCATAAAGTGGAATTGCCAAGCTGCTACCTGATATAAATTTAAATAAAGCCAATGGCCCAGACAATATCCTATCCAAAGTACTGAAAATTTGTGCTAATGAAGTTGCCCCTTATCTACAGATCATTTTCATGGTGTCATATAATACTGGTACAGTACCTGTTTGAAAAACCGCAAACATATCTGCTGTGTACAAAAAAGGCAGCAAGGAAGACCCAGCAAACGACAGACCCATCTCATTAACATCACTTATATGCAAAACAATGGAACAACGTATCATATACCACCATATAATGCAACACCTAGACGAACACAACATATTAGTGGAATGCCAACATGGATTTAGAAGTAAAAGATGTTGCGAAACTCAACTCATCATAATATAAGACATCGTACATGCCCTTAACCAAGGCACACAAATAGATGCAATCATACTTGACTTCTCCAAAGCTTTTGACATACTACCTCATCGACTCCTCCTCCTCAAACTTGAAAAATATGGCATAACAGATAACACTCTAAACTGGATCAAATCATGGTTATTATATAGAACTCAGTGCGTTACAGTAAATGGCTCTAAATCCGAAAATGCTACAGTAAAGTCTGGCGTACCTAAAGGACTGTCCTGGGACCGTTAATGTTTTTACTATACATAAATAACATTAGTCATAACCTTAAATCTGATCTCAAACTTTTCGCCACGACATTCTTCTATACAGAAAAATCAAAACTCAAAAAGACATAGACATACTCCAGAAAGACCTTAATAACCTAAACACATGGGTTTAAGCATGGCAAATGTCCTTAAATGATAAAAAATATCACACATTCAAATTCTACCGAGGAAACAAACCAAAGTTCAATAGCCAATACATCGTGAATAGCAAAGTCCTCACAGAAGTGGATCACCATCCATACCTAGGACAGCCACTCTCACTAGGAAAAACATTTAAATAACATTACAAATAAAGCATCTAAAACTTTAGGCTTCATCCAACTAAATTTATGGAACTGCCCTGAAAAAATTAAAGAGCAAGCGTATACAAGCATCGTCAAACTGCAACTGGAGTATGCATCCACTGTGTGGGACCCTCATCAAGCAAAGCACATTAAACGGATTGAAAAAATCCAGCGCAAAGCTAGCCGCTTTTTAAACACAATTTTAATAGAGAACTAGGCACAGTAACTAACCTACTCAATAATTTAAAATGGCAACCTTTAGAAAAATGCAGACAGATAGCTAGGCTAAAAATGATGCACAGAATAATTAACAACAAAATTGCCATTAGTATTCCCTCATATGTGCTCAACAAAAAATGCGCATAACCAGGCAACACCAGCAAAACAAGTTTATGTAAATACGCCCCAAAACAAACACATAAAAACCTAGTTTCTTTCCCCATACTATAAAGCAATGGAACGCTACATATAACTTCATCACGCGGACTGACAATACTTAAAATTTAAACAACTTATTAGAGCCACAGCTTTTTGTGACAAGAAAAAAGGGATAAAGTCTACCACTGAACTGATGATATGATATAACTGAGGTTATATATTCCCGCGATGGACATTTCGATCCTTTAGTTTAGGGATTATCCTGGTAGATGTACTGTAGATGTAGTGGGAGAATCGTGCTGGTCTGGTTCTATGCGCGCAACACGTTCATTTTCAGTCAAGACTGGTCTAATAAAGTGAAATAAACGGCAGAGTGCCTTGACTGTTTCCACCTGCAGCTAACGGCGATACAAGATGTCTCCCGACGTTCCAGGCTGCAGAACTGTGGCCGGCCAGCGTCACCTGACTAGTGTCGCCACCGAAATTGGCGATATTGTCTCTGACCCATTCTAATGCTTTGATCTGGTCCCTGAGACCATAGTTTCCTGGAAATTCGTCTTCACCGGTTCCAAAGAAACCTGATCACATCAGTAAATATATACTTTTAGCCAAAACATTGGTAAGAACACTAGTTTTTGGTTTCAGTTTGGAAGCGGAAAATTAAGCGCGGGACCGGAAATTTACATGTCAGCTAATTCCGTGCCGCTAGTTCATTGGCTATTTGCGGTAACGAAGGGGCGACTAAATGCTTACGAAGGAACCTGGCCAATTTATACACTTTGCAAATACGGTCTCTGACAACGCATGTATAGAGACTGTAGTGTTGTCGGTTGATCGAAGACTTATTTCTAACACAGACTTATTATCTGACGTTGTGTAGGCCTTAATATTATTAAATGGTACATTTGATATTGATGAAAATTGTACTAGACAGCAATGCTGTTAGTGCACTTGAAATAAAAAATATTCCATTTCGCTTCGAGTGGATTTTTAAAGTTCATATTAAAGGATGACAAAAATGAGTCACATTGATCAACATAAATTCTATGAAGTATAAACAAATGGATAATGATTTTAAGTTATTGAGTCACATAATATTTTAGATATAGAATATGGTATGTACGTGAAAGTGGTGGGTCTTCTATGAAAGCAATATTAGTTCGTCAAAGATAGAAAAACTAAATTCTGTTGACAAATACAACTGATGTTTCATAGTGGATATATTCAATATAAGGTTTATATGAATCGAGTGTAGTGGCCTGTAGACACCTTTAATCCTAGGTATCATTGATGTTTTAAATTCGTATGAACAATGTGTTTAGAGAGTACATAATGGCAGAGAATACCAGTTCTTACCGAGCACAGCGAGGCGGTAGTTTACGGTAACAACGATGATATCGCCGACCGAGGCAAGTTCGGTGCCATCGAACATATTAGCAGATCCTACAACATTGCTTCCGCCGTGAATAAACACTAATACCGCCTTGTTATGAGTTGTCTGAAATATTTCGCAGTAAAAATTCTTAGCGTGACATATTGAATAGGGACGCTATAGAAAACATCTTTCTACGAGAGCCGGTCTGGCGATTGTATAAGAAATTGCTCGCTGGAAACGGAATAGTGCAGTCAGGCGAGGGTAGACTTATGAACCTAAAGATAAAGTAGTCAAGTCCCAGATAACACATACTTGGGAGAGTCGCTTTCTACCAATTGTTTTTCTCATCGAAAAAGGCAAGCTAATGCCAAAGACAGGCTGTTACCAGTCACTTGGCAAGGTCCGCAATTGGTTTAAATGCACAGCAAATGAATGTGAAACCTCAATTTCACTTTATATTCGCCATGTCGATAGAACAAATCTATTTTAAAATTTACAAAATTTTTCCATAAAAAGCACAAAAATCTGTTGCCCATTATGATTTTTGACACTAAAATTAATTCATATTAAGAGAAATGTCGAATAGAAATATAGTGCAGTAATTTACGCACGGATGTTGGAACGAAGATGTTGAGGTACAAACAATCTTCATTTTCTCCTGGCGTGTTGGGTCGGTAGAAGTCGACGTAATCTTGTTGGGAATTATACTGATGACAGCGCGCGTGCAGTGTCGTGGCGTTTCGTACAGTCGGTGTCCAGTCATCGGGATCCACAGGATTCTATAGGGTTCGAAATGTAAGTATATCGGTTATTACGGATGTCATGGATAATTAGGCGATTATTTCAGGGGGAAGGGAACGCATGCGATACGCATTTTCAATATCAATAAATAATCGCATTGCAATATGAATAATCAATGTGTTAATGAATTCATGAATCAATTAATAAGCCGAATTCAAATAATGGGGAAATGTAATACATTAGATCTATAGTGCACTTGTAACATTGCTATCTAACACATTCGATGAGTGGTTTCAATGTCAGTTGCATTATGATAATTCTCACAAAAATTGTTAAACGCTTAGTCAGGATTGAACAGTGCTCTTTGACCCTAAAAATCTTAAGGTCGGGCTAAAATGCAATTTGATTTACTTTTAAAACCTGGTTATTTGACGATTTTAGTAGAAAATTCTATTTTTGTCTACCACTTACTGTGTTTCTTACAATTTCGCGTAACATTCTCACTGTGTTGAACAAAGCTATATTTTATATCAAAACAATATATTTTGTTAATGGTTCTGACTAAGTTTTTTATAGTTAAACATACCTCATCATTAAGGATGCAGAGAATGTTGAAATCCTGAAGCAATAAGGCTAATAGCCGATCAGAAAGGTTTTGACGAGCATCTTACATAGAGTAATTAAAGAAAAGCTATCATCAATTTTTAAAGTGGATAACTTGAAATTTCAACATGCATCAATTAGACATATAATTCTTGGAATGAGGATTCCAACAAAGTTCTTTCAATGTTTCGATATTATTCCGAACAAGTCAGTGTACATTTGAAAAAAAAACTATTTTTAAAGAGAGCAATAAAAATTTGTCCGTCGTTAATAAACCAACAACAGAGACGAAAATAAATAAAAGTTGATGTTTATTATTACTAATCATCATTGTTATTTTACGTGGCTGACATTTAAGATATACTACTAAACTATATACAATCTTGATGGCTACGAAAATTACAGAACATATTCACATTATCTCAAAAAAAAAAAATAATAATACAGTGGCAATGAATAAGAATTACAAGGATAATGCAGTAGGCTAAGCGGTCGTCATGCAGGTGATAAAGTTCGAGGAGATGACCCCGCAATCTACGTTTGAAAGAATTATAACAGATAGTCGAGTAGATATCGGTGGGTAGTAAATCAAAATGGCGTGGGCCAAGGTAATGAGGAGATCGCTGACCGACAGATTTGTTCATTCTTGGGACATAATAGTGAGTTAGACATAGTTGAACGAAAAGTTATATCAGGAGGAGGAATGCGCTGGAGAAGAATCTGAGAGGATGAAGGAGAGAGGTTATGGAAAAGTTTCACAGAGAAAGAGATATTGTCATCTATTAGCAAGTGAAGGGATATTTGTTTTGCGTTTGAGGTGAGAGGAGGTAGTATGTGGGTTAGTTCGAGTAATAATTCTGAGACATTTGTTTTGGATAGATTTAAAATTGGTGCGATTAGTGATAGACACGTTAAAAAGAACAGGTTCGAATTTTCTGTAAAGTCATCATTAACTGAAATAGGTTTTTGTTTAGCAATCCTCAAACTAAGCGAAACAAAAACAGTACTAAAGATACAAAAACAGGAATTGAAGTAGTATAATAAAGATCGTATATAGGCTGAAATAGCGTCGAGGTGAGCGAACAACATTAATCAACACAACGACCAAATTAGACAATTATCGTATTCCTGAAAATAAATTGATGGAGTCTATTGGATGGATTCAAAAAAGTATCCAATTTTACTCCAGCTACCTGGTAGAATTCCTTGGCCAAATTTGCGATTTAATATCGTGAGCGAACGATAATCACGTGACACAATTTTGTCCCTCCCCTCCTCTCTCTCCCTCAATTGGCAAGTTGTTGCAACTGATCTGTTCATCTTCAATAATGCGGATTATGTTCTCGTAGTCGACTACTATAGCCGGCTTTCGAGGTGTGTAAAATCCACAACACGAAATCCAACATAGGGATTTCTGACAAGAATAACTTCTTAACCACACAGGGCATTCCCGAAAAGTCTTATCAGATAATGGCCCCGATGTGCATTGTCAGAATGGGCCTTTCCTCAGCCTTGATTGACATAACCTCTCGGGCGAATAGCGTGACTGATAGCGGTCACATCATATTACTTCCTGTAAACAAGAATCGCCGCCATTTTAAAACTCAGACAACTTGGTGGTTTTTTTACTTATCATATTAATATTTTCGCACCGTTTATTTTATACGCGAGAACAAAACTATAGTGAATTTCGCCTTGATATATTCCTAACTTCCCACTGTGTCGAAAGAATATATTTTAACGCACTTAAATAAGACCATACGTCTGATA
>WURV02211054.1:0-26013 GCA_011762755.2 Epimenia babai
TCCTTGACAAAAAGACAGCCAAACTGTGGGCTATTATAATTACTAGTGAAAACGGCAAGTGACTACTGCGATTAGAGTACGTACCTAACTAGGCCAAATAATCAAAACGGAAAGTGGAACACAGTTGTATCGTATTTCAGTTTTTATTTCAACTGACCAATCAGCAGCCCGATAGATAAATTCTCAGGCCAAAGTTCGTCTGCTGCAAGCCTGCTACCATATTTTAACCGCAATAGGAGTCATCTTAAGAAAGACGGTAGAAATTCTGTCCCATCAGTCAGTTAGCATTCATCTAAAAATTTTGATATACCATTAGTCGCTGAAATAGAAATAAGATGTACAACGTAGTTTTTATGATATCCCTTCTGTTTCTTTCTCTTGCAAAGTGCGATAATACTCGCAGCGCGATCGCACTGTACAGATCTGAATCAGAAGATATGGCAATTTTGCACAGTTATAAAATTTTATAAATAACACTTAAAGAGTTCAACACCATACACCGCAACACAGTAAATAAAATAACTAATCATTAAATGTGCCTCTCTCCGTGACACTATTGTCATAGTTAATGTTATTACAAGAAGTTGTATGGGATGATTTGTTCTGGAAGAATTTGGAATGAAATGAAATATATTTGATGCATCAATAGCATTGCTGTCTAGTGTCTAGCACACTTTACATCAATAAATACACTATTATTGAAACTGGAATGGCCTAAGCATCGTCAGAAAAAACATAAATTATCACTAAGTAAAATTTTTTCATTTTATTTTTCATCTAAATCTTGATTGGGCTTAGATGCATTTCAGGAAGATAGTTAATAGAGTCAAACCACACGGTGGGGGTCAGGGTTACAGGTATGGTATGACCAATGTCTCGTAACTACTTATAAAAATTTTACTCAGACGGATGCAACTTTTCTCTCGACAGACATCAAAGAAATGCAAAAGTGGGAGTAGTTTTTAAGAAAACAATGAGAAACTAACTTCATAATCTTTATTTGCAAGAGGAAAATCTAACACTTCAAGTATCTCTCATTGCCAAAATGTTGACAAAGTAGACTTATAGTGTACAGGACATCGTACATGGACACGAGTTGTGTCCCAACGTACTGTAGACAGGTGAGTCTCATTACTGACTCATCTCGCGTGATAGTCGTATTCAGGTGTGGCAACATGAAAGATTTGCAGATACTACCATAGTGACAACCGTAATGAAATATAATTACATTTTGATGCTTATAGAATTTTGACTAATAATAGTACTACTTCAAACATAAATTTATTCTTACACTAATTTGCAAGAATTCTACAATAAAGTGTAACCTACTATTTTCAAAGTTCACGTTTTTATTATTCTCCTTTAGAATAATTTGTAACATTTCTGTTTCTCCTGTGTGTTTCTGAGTTATACTGCAAATTTGGGGCAATTAGCATAGCATTTGACTTTGAATCCATGGGACCCTGGTTCTATTCCTGCTCTAGCGAGTATATCTTTGGCATTTTTTGAGCAGAAAGCACCTTGACCCATGTGCCCATGGGGTCTAGGTAGCCCTAGTAATGTTATGTTAGCTCTTTTTCCTCTTGATGCTGCTGTGCTTCCAACGCTCCATGGATGATATCTATGTCGCTTATCTCCCTGTTATATCTTCATCGAATTGTAAATAACTATTAACTATCATAGACTTAGCGGAGTGTGCGATATATATTGCCCGTCTGAATCATTGACATGAGTGGTCAAATGACTGCCAAGACTCGGTGGGTTTTTCACAGAGGTGTTTCCCTTACCCCTTTCAAAGGATGCTAATCAATTTGTTATGCTAACTACATTTGTAGGCAAGCTTTGTAAGGCTCAAGAGTGGCCTACTTAAGATAACGATTACCTTGGTAGTCAGCCTATAACTGCATACATCCATACACTGCGAACTCCACTCAAGTCTAAATTAGCCGAAGTTTTGATCTACTGAGATTTGTTTTTACAACTTACTTCAAATGCAACTGCCATTTAAATAAGAAATTTAAAATCTTACTTTGATATTTCATTACAAACTGTCACTTAATATAAAACTGTCTTCAATGAGCATGGTTATTAAAGAAATTGTACTTAAAATATCATATTTCATCAAAGTTCTACCTATTAATTTTCTGTGAATATGCTAAAAGCAATACATTAGCAGTTATATGCAGAGCCTGTTGAAAGGCAACCTGTGTAACTGTTATTTTATTAATATGCAGTCATTTACATAGCTCTGTAAGCAAGAGACTACTCCATCGCAATGTTAATGAGGGTAACCAATGTGGTTCTTTTGATTAGTTGGAAAAAAATGCGCAGAAGCAATCTTTACCCCTGATGGGACTTCTATAGATTTTTTTCTGTGCATTTCTTTCCAACTATTCCATCGTAGTCAGGGTTACCGTTAGACGGACATCTTTAACGTACCTAATTATCGTTGAGTGGATATTTCTCCAGAGTCATTAAGGTATGCAATGCCTGATTAGCTCTGGTAAGAATTTAGTCATCACGCAGCTAACCTCTGTTAGGGTCAACCATATCATTGGATACACCATTCCGCTTCCTGTACACTATCATCCATACTAAGTACACGCCATTTGCTGACAGCTTTATTGATTTTCACCCATCAACCCGTGTATTGTGTGTGCGTACATGCTGCATTATGATGTTGTATGATCTTCTATAGACGCTTCACTTAACGGCTATTTCCCGGTTGACTGCTATTTTTCTTGTGTTATATAGTACAGTCTGCTTGGGTACGTCAATATTATTGATTCATATTTTATAATAATTACTTAATCTCTAATGAGATCAACCTTACGACCATTAACCTGATGGTTTCTGTATAAATTTTTGGAATTTTGTATTGAAATTTTATTATTTTATACTTGAAAATCTAGCATAAACCATTTGTGTATTTTTAATTAGATTTTTATTGAGAACAATAGATGGGATGAGGTAGTGTAGTAGTTAGATTATAAGAATTGATATCCTAAAAACCATGGATTTATCCCCAATATAGCCAGTTTTCCAACTAGTCGCATTTCTCTTGCATAAGTTCTTTAAACCCTATTCACCCATTCAATTCAGTTTGGAACCAGTGACATTAACGAATGATGGTCACCTATGTGTTGAGACTTTGTGGTCATCCCCACCGTAACAAATGAGGCTGATCTGTTTATCGTGTTGACCACAGTATACATAGGTTAGTTTTCTAAAGGGCCACTTGGTTGCTAATCTGAGAAATTTTCATTCAGTACTATTACAGTCTCAACGCGGATTTGTTCTCCGAGGGATCTAATTAATATCAGTGACACGTCTATTCACTTAACACATCTATAGAATCGCAATATCTATTAATTATTAAAATGAACTGCCATGATATGGATTTTTATTGCCAGTATTACTTCCCTTGAGTTGTTAGTTAGACTCAATCATGTATTATTTGCAGGTAGAATCCATATCATCGTTAATATTTAATTATATATAGCTGACTGGCGCCATATCATCAAGTAGTCAGTATTCATACTGTCCATTAATGTCATGCAATGTAATGAAATCTACCAAATGCGATGATTATAGGGTTCCCTGTGTCAAAGTCATTTCCTAGATGGCCACGTTTTTTATGTAAGATTTTGGTACGTGTTACATGATAAGTGTTCATTAGTTTGATGTGAATGTGACCATCAGAATTTGTTTCCACTCTTACCGTCTATACAACTCAGATATCAAAGCTACTAGAAATTAAAAATCTAGCGCCAGTGAATTGCAATTTATGTTTTTAATATATATATATATGTTTCACATATGACTGATATGACAAGTACAAAGGTAAGACCTTTTTAGACTAATAAATATAGATTAACACAGGATGGTTACAATATGATTTTGGACGAGTATTTAATCTGTTTCTCACCTCTACCTGCTATTGCACCTGACAAAGCATGCTCGATATACAAAACCTTGTATTAACCCTCAGCACTCTGTTGTCATGGGATTGTATTGCTATAGTAGTGTAATGTACAGATGTCAGTGTGGTAAGGGTTAATCTATATTAGTTCATCAAAAAATGTGTTACCTTTGTTTGTACTTGCTGTATTTCCGATACAGCTAACACGGCAACCCACACCTCTCTGTATGTCACATATAAATATTACTTCAATACTTTTTGGTCGATGCTTCAGAAAACATTAAAGCATTACCTATAGATTTTTCTTCGTTTAATATGTCGTAACATGTTTCAGATATGAACAGCTTGAAGCATTCTGTCAATGATATCATTCCACGAGCGATTACCGTCTTTTGAAATATCGCCATGAGTGACTTACACTGTAATGTTGTCCATAACCAGACGTATCTGATAGACAGCACTTATGAGGGTATACCGGAGAATCTTCTCATCAATGTGATTGTCTGGCTGGTGAGTCTTAATTAGTAACTTCAACTTTATCAACAGACAGGGCAGTTACAATGAAGGCAGTTATACCGAACTCATATGACCTGATGCATATGTAACCTGGTATATTTACTTGTAACCATTTATTCAACAATAGTCTTCTGCTATAACACAATTTAATCAAAATATCTTTGTAAAAGAATAGTATTCAATTATTTTCCTTGATTTCTGCCCATGAATCAATTTTTATTATTTGGTCACTATCAAATTCGTATTTAGTTATCCATGTTGAATCCAAACGGTAACTTCATTCACATCATTTTGTGTATTCCTCCATAGCGGAATGTCGTTTACATTCTGTATTTATAAAATAATTATGAACCAATGACTGTAAGGACTATATCAGATAAATAAAACAGTTTCTCATCTTTGTAGAGATATTATCATGTAGGTGTCAGTATTAATAACGGCATTATTTGATGTTGCCCTGTATTATTTGTTGCAGGTCTTGTTGCTGCTGTTCACATTTCTGAGAAAAGTTGCATGGGACTATGGTCGAATTGCACTAATTCATCGGAATGAAGAAAAGTGAGTAGCCACATTCTTGCGTAAATAATGTGTCTATTTGGCTACATAAAAACATCAGTATGTTTTTACTATTCCATAGTCTATCCGAGATTTCTCCTCTTCCTCCTAGTTTTGATGCAGACATTGCCCACTGATGAATTTGGTACCGACATATTATTTACACTAGTGTTTTGAAACTTAGTGAATTTGTATCCCCTGTAGCAAGTGCTCACAGCCCACAGGTCATCTCCGTTTGAGAATTTTTACTATACTAGATGAATCATACCTGTCTCTCATGACATATACCACATATATACAGCGGTGCTATTTTCCCCGACCCATCGTCTGTAATTTTTTGAAACATGGCTGTTACTGAAACAACACATTATTTCGGCTTTTTATGCCACTCTAATTTCTAAAACCTAATTGAGGTCTGTCAACAAGCTGCCATGGTTTCTCGGTCCACTTGTGATGTTATTGAGACTTCATGCCGAAATATTACAGCCGAGAGAATGAATTTCTTTTATCATGACATCTTCATGTCCTTGGTTTTGCGATGCTGCGGATGTTGATAATGTTGTGAGACACTAGTCCTGGTTTTGTGAGAAGCTTTCCAAGCGTGCATGACGGACCCTTCTGGTGCCGCTAAGGTTAACCATGCTACGAGATAATATCTCTCAGTGTCGTCTCTCTGTCTCAGCATTACTGGAAGGCAGTTGACCAAAGCGGATGTAATACTGCACTATATCATTTTGACTGTTTAAGGAAATTGCAAAATTAGCTATGCCGCTTCTCCCGGCTAGTCCAACACATTTATAGTTTCGTCTGCATTTTTGATTTTTTAGTAATGATTAGGTTGATTACAGCCCGCCTACATTTCTTTCGCTCTTCTCTAAATCCGTGATAGTTTATGAATATGTATAAAAAAATAACGAATCAGAGAGGTAAATTCCGCATAGACCATCAAGATTACGTATAACATTTAAAGCAGAGCCACATCTGAGGGGAGAAGGCTTTACATAACATTGCAAGGGCTACCCCATATGCACATGGGGGTTTAAGATGCACCCCCCCCCCCCAAAAAAAAAAAAAACGCTCATTTCTGGTTATGTGAATTGTTAGTAGTTTCGTTTTATTTGACAATGATCGCAATAGGTATGAAACATGGTCTGTCATTTATAGTTCTCCTAGTTTGTCTCATCAGACCTTATAGGTAGCATCACATGAGAATAGAGCTAATAATTACATGTTAACCAAACATAATTTTAACTCTTTCATTTACAAACTTTGGATATTAAAAGTAAAGGTAAAGTACAACATTTATAGACTGCAAGTATCAGCCAATAAAGGCTCTCAGATGCAGTTTACAATGAAATCTATTACCTTCGATACTCACATATCATCCCGCCAAGGATAATATCGAGCATCTACCCATTTTAGAGACGGGTTCACTCAAGCAATCGGGGATAAATGACTTGCTGAGGATCACCGCAGAAAGTCGACTGGTGGGAAGTCTCGAACCCACGACCTTTCGGTTATGAGTCCGGTGTTCCTACCACTCGACTAACTGCTTCCCCTTTAGTTCTTCATCAAATGCCTTTTGGATATGTAAATACCGTCGGTTTTCATGTTTCTTTTGTACATAGTTGCCAATATAAGTTATTTATTACCGTGGCTCACAATTGTTAAAATATTCCAACATAACGTCATTTCGCGATTTATAAATTCACACTTTAAAGTTTCTGTAAGTATAATGAAAGCATAATGGAACCCTACCCCAAGACCTTTCAGCCAGACACTAAGTATTTATGCCGAACCACTCTACTTTATCTTGAATCACGTTCGTTACGGTACCATTGTACCATTGTACTCATTTTGCCTACTTGAGGGAGACAACCCTGTATGTAGTTTACAATAGATACCGATGTAACAACAACTAAACCCATACCGCCGGTTTTTGACTGTCGTGCATCTTTTAGTTTACCGCATTAGAAAGAATTTTATAAATATGACTGTAAATTTTAAAGTGTCTACAAAGCTAATCGATATTGCACTTGTGACTGATATTTACTAACATGGGGGTGTTGTGGGCGTATGTTCGGTTGTTAGAATAAGAAGTGGATGGAAAAGATTCGAGAGCTCTTCCCTATTCTTACATCTCAGCAGCTCGCAGTTCATGCAAAGGGGAAGTGTTTGTAGCGTGTCAGAAATGTGGTCTCATGTGGTATTGAGACATGGAGAATGAGGGTGGATGATATGGGTTGATTGGAGGATATGGATATATTAGAAGTTATGGATAGTTGGAAGATATGGATAGATTGGACAATATGGATATATTGGAGAATGTGGATAGTTCGGAGGATATGGATAGATTGGAATATATGGATATATTGGAGGATAAGGATAGTTAGGAGGATATGGATAGATTGAAGGTTATGGATAGTTGGAGGATATGGATAGATTGGAGGATATGGAGAGATTGAAGGTTATGGATAGTTGGAGGATATGGATAGATTGGAGGATATGGATAGATTGGAGGATATGGAGAGATTGGAGGATATCTATACGCAATACGCAATTTCAAATACCAATTTTACTAGAGCTTTTACATTTCAATGAACCACCCTTAGGTCTTGTAATACAATTGAAAAAAAAACTCAAGGGGAGGTAATGGAAAAGTGTTAAGAGCATCACCTAGCTAATGTATTCGTAGTTATCTTCTTATTTTTCATTAATAATTTTTGTTGTCTCATTTCCATTTCAACGAACTACTTATTGATTTCTTCTCTTTTTTCAGTGATCTTTTACACAACATGGGGTGAGTACACATAATTTATAAATATATGTTACACGAGTAGCGTTAGGTTAATGGCGCTAGCCAATGTGGTTCTCTCACAAATTGGAGAGAAATGCACAGAAAAAAGTTGTGGATTTTGTGTATTCCAAGATTTATGTTTTTTGTCCATAAATTATGATGATCACGTACTTTGATTCAAACAAGAATCATTGTCAACTCGATCTTACTATTCACATGAACTGAGATCTGACTTGAGAGGCGATCATCACTCCCGCTGGTGCAGTGGTAAATTGATACTGTTGATGTCATGCAGTTCGGAATACAATCATCCAGACATAATGACATCTTGAACGAGCTAGGAGTCGACGGTTAGCAGATGGTGGTAATAAAACGTTGTATACTACTCAAAATTTCTTATGGTTCACCCATATATATATACCTATATACTTCAAAATATCTCTTAATTTGTGCTAATTTTCTATAACAAAGATATGGTACTGACTCCTTTCATCAGTATGTGTATCGATTCAGAGCAAAATTAATAAATTTTTAAAACCAAAGCCGACATGTTTTTCCACCAAATGTCAAAAAATAAAAACATTCTAAAAGTTCGAGAAAACAAAGAAACATATTTTTCTTTCACAAAACATGGATTAGTAGCGTGTGTGACCTCCTCTACTGTCAATTACTGCTTGACATCATCCGTGCATGCTTTCGACTAGGTGATGCAGGTTCTCTTGTGGGATATTGGTCCACGAGTCCGATAGCGCATCCCTAAGCTGTTGCAACGTGTTGATCATTGTGGGCAGAGATGGCAGCCTGCAACATGTTCCATGGGATTGAGATCAGATGAGCGAGCTGGCTAGTCTATTCTGTTAATTCCTTCATCCCTATGGTGCTCATTCACGATGATGACACAATGAGCTATCCCTCAGAACACAGTCTGGACCAATATCAACAGCCAATAGCCTTACAAACACGCGGAGGATTTTATTGCCATATGACACCAGTTAGCATCCTGTTTTCAAAGCATGGAGGCCTATAAGATGTGTGGTAGTGATGCCACTCTAGACCATGACAGCCGCCACAATATCGGTCATGTTCAACAACTGTAGCATCAGAATATCGCTCATTCAGCCTTATCCACTCCCGAACGCGATGATCAGTGAAGTCTAGACAGAACCCGGACTCATCTGTGGAGAGTGCAGTACTCCACTGGGCTTGGGTACAGGTGACATGTTCTCCACACCAGTCATAACGAGTTGTCTGTATTGTGGAGTGGATGCGATGCGTATAGTTGGTCAATTACCTCAATCCTGGTACAGCGTATTCCTGACAGTTTGGGTGGATACGCGAACTCCTGATACATCTCTCAGGTTTCTCTGCAAGGTTGTAGCTGTGGACGTGTGGTGTCTTACAGCGGAGAGGGTGATGTATTGGTCCTGTGCACGGGTTGTAACTCTGTGGTGTCCTGTACCATGTCGTCTGTTGGCTGTACCAGTAGCCTGATAGCGATTCCAAGCACGGGATATGATACTTTGTGATACACCCACCTCCTGAGCACATGTCGCTGGGACATGCCAGCCTCGATCATACCTATCCATGTATTCAGATCTTCTGACGTCAAATGGCGATGATTTTGTCTTGGAGGCCTTCCGGGAGATAGAGGTACACCCAACAACCACTAAAACACTACTTCTAATGTTAGAAATTCAGTGTGAACAGTCCAAGTCAAATTTACAAACTGAGCTAATATGCAGTAAAATGTTGCTCCTCGTGTATGGGCTTGGCTAACTATAGCCTTGAGTGGTCAACATGTGAAACATGCACTCTTCACTCGTCAACAAGACCCAAGCTCTCTAGCAAATCGATTACATTTGTATTCATAATGTATTATACATATATTTTTGTATATTATCTTATATCATATGGGTGATCCTTAAAAAGTTTTGAGCAGTATATAAGTCCTCTGCTGTAAGCAATTCGATATTATCCACACTGGGTGCTTCAACTCGTTCGTCGAAAAAAAACTTTGGAAATTGGGATCGTCAAAAACCTTTGGAAATAGGTTATTTCCTGTTAATATTCATTCGAGTAGTCGCTGCGAGCGTGACACAACCGTAACGATATACCGCAGTTAATGGGGTTCGGCTCACCCAAGGTCGTTCAATTCATCCACGACTACGTCGTCTGTATTACTATCAATCGAACAGTCATCGCCACAGCTCTCCGAACGAAGTCATGCGATACTTGTCGCTAACTTAATAAGCAAAGAGGACAAACCCATTAGTAATTCATCACGGCCGAACAATCGCCAAATTCGACGCAATCGTAAATGATTCAGTCTCGCGCTCTGATTTATTCCATTCACCGCTTGTACTTTTAATCACAAAATTGATTCGAGTTTGGCGATCGCGTGCTTTACGATGTAAAACGCAGTCTGCAATCTGCATCCTGCCATCGCACCGAGACATGTTTATCGGTCGTGTTTTATACTCAGCGGCGGGGGTGTAATCATAATTTTCGATTCGAGCAACAGTTTCCGTTATTGATAGCGCAATCAACGTTGGCTGCGCCCCGCGTAAACACAAACTCCATTAGAATCTGATATGATCGCATGCCGTTTTTGGATGTGATATATCCAGAATACACGGAGGTTGAGATGTAAGTAAAAAACGCTCAAACTTTTAGGCAGATGCGCATATCGTGAAAAGCCATTTCCATACACACGTATGAAGAGAAAGTTGGATTTTCAGCTATATTAATAACTAGCATTTATACTAGGTTCAACTTGAAGTTTAATCGATTCAGGCTAATTTTTATATAGTTAACGTAGTGACTGGATCAAAGATGCGTGCAATTTCCTTAATTGTTCAATTGACAAGGCCAGAGCCACGCTCTTTAAAGAAAAATATGCTGCATCCTTTTCTATAGCTATACTATTCCGATGGGTATGGTTAAATAGCCAGCATACACATTATAGTGGCATACGCGAGATGTGAATGAATAAAATGACGTTCATCGGTTGCAGAATGTCGTTGGCTGATGATCCTTCAACCAATAGATACGGATATAATTTGGCAAAAGACACCATAACAGTTTTCAATGATGCTTTCGGCTTTTTAAGTCTGTTATTAGGAGCTATCTGAAGCTTTGGTATTGCATCTGGAATTTGAGGTTTATGTAATAGAAAGTGCGTCTGCCATAGGCAACGGTAGTCTTCGCCATTGACAATGTGACATGTCTAACGTCCCGTTAATACGGAAAGAAATCAATTCATTAAGTAGGGATCGTGTCAGTTCGATCTTCGTTGACGTTATGCGTTATTCACGGTTATTGTCACGAGCTACGGAAGTAAATGGGATGGGCAAACAGGACCGGGTGCGTGACGGGTAGTATCTGTGTCGGGGTGCATGTCACGTCTGAGTCATTTCGGAAAGTGGGCCGTCGTTGCACCGGCACTTTCCTTCGTTGGGCATTTTGAAATTGTTAGGAAAGATTTCGGTAGAATAGGGCCGATGTTATAATGCCGCAAATCGAATGCCGCGCGAATTATATTAGCAAGGCGTAACCGCGGGACGCGTTGCTGTGTGGTGGCTCGTCACTGGGAACGAAATGACTCATTGCGGGAAACGTCGTCGAGCAATTGTAGGCTTCAGTGCTGCAACCGGAATTCGGTTCGCATAAAATTAATAAAAGCACAGTCCCGGTACCACTTGGAGCTGTGGGTATTGTTGTGGGCACGCTATGGGCGTAGAATTTATCCCTAGTGAATACGAACAATACAAATTATCACAACCGAATGCCCCGGTCACAGTGGTTAGTATTTTTCATTTGTCTGTAATTGCGGTTCCACTCCGGGCTTCACGCGTGGCAAATCCCGCGACAAACTAGAGTCGCCATATGTCGACATTCCATGATCAAATTCTATTCCGTTTACTGTGTCTGGGGACTTTAATGATAATCCAACGAGATTTATTAGACAACAGCTCGGAACTTCTTAACTCATAAGACTGTTATCGAGTGCGTTTACTTGGGCGTGTGTTAACTGTGATGGAAATATGAATTGTCTGTCGATTTATGCATCTATTTACATATTATTTCATTCACGTTCTTCGGCATAATACCGTATAAGAGTGGTTAATCTCGATTAATGTTTACATTCGCATCGGTCAGTACATGTTGCTGACATTCAGTAGAAATGCTGACCGATTATGTAAATTTTCTCAGCTATCACCAACGTGGCTGAAAATAACCAGGTTTGTAACTAGATTGCCGGAAGTAAATTCTTTTTTGCAAATGGCAGTGGGAGGAGAATAAACCACGCATTAATCTTCCATGTTTTAGATTGGAGGAGCATTAAATTATAGCCATTCAAGAATCTGTTGTATCTTTCCTATGAAAGATTTTCCTCTAAATCTGTCTACCCACGCGGTGCTGAAAGAAGTTGCCTCCTAGGCTGCACGTCTGTTCTGTCAATAATTTAGCGCGTGGGTGTGTTCAAAACAGTAGCGATTTTGGTCATGTTTAAAGGGCAAACAGTCTATGTTTTATTGATATTAAATTATAAGCAAAGTAAAATGTTAGTCGCAAAATATATTTATACAAATAATTTACCATATTTCATTTCAATGCATTTTTGTCTCAATATGCCTACCATTTGTTAAACGACATTCAGTTTATTTCTAGTCGCTGATGAAAATTCTTGATGAGTGTGGACTCGTACGAGCACTTGCTGTATAAAAAACCGCGATTCTCACTGCTGTACTAACGGCATCAACGCTTTGGAACAGGGGACAGAGGCCCCATAAATAGCTTACATTAACGTTTACGTGTTCTTGTAACTTTGGTAAATTTATGTATTTGAATAGCGCTATATAGTAAATCAATGAGGCTTGATTAAATTTACGCGAAAACGCTTTCGATGGCGCTCGAAATCAGCGAATATTAATTGGCCAATTATGTGAAACAATACGGGAAGAGTTTCTTTATGCGCGCTTACCACGCTATGGTCAATTGTTCGGCGAGCTGGATCGTCCACAGACCGTCCCTGGCAACCAGACTATCACGAACATCCATGTTATAATCATTACAATATACAAATTGCATTATAGTACATATTCACATCTACCTTGCTTTTACCTGGCATGCAGGGGCGTGTATACCTCAAACGAGGATTAGGCTGTGATAAGCTCCGTACACCACGACTGCCCACTCACGCTGTAATAATATTTGTGGGGAGGGGGAATATGTTTAAATTATTTAATAAACTGTGATAATTTTATATTATGTATATAATTATAGAAAATACAAAAATATCTGAACATTTAAATTTTTTTATTTAGTAATAGACATTTACATACAATGCTTATACTAAGAGATATATTACCTCTCAAACCCTTTCACTATCTACAAAAGTTCGTATATCGTCCATCGCTATAAAACACTATTCGATTCCTGATGGTATTGAGAAAAAATAGTAAATACTATTTGTGAAACGACTCTCTGTCTCCAAGTCTACAATTTTCAAAGCAATTCTCTTAGACGCATCCCATGCAGAAATTCATCTCAGATTGGTGACTTCACCATCCGGTTTAACGTGTCCGTGCATGTTCTCGATAAATCACGTGGTTCTATACCAACCCATCGTCCATACTCGCGCGTGTACAACACCTACGGTTAACTAGCGGTACAATGACTACCAGTACAACCAACCAAGCGACAGACTATTGACGAATGCGAGCAACCACACTGTCCAACGAACTTACTTCCTCTTCGACGCGTTTGATGTGACAGGTCCATAGTTAACGCTACGATAAGTACGGGATGTGGTGTAGGTAATTTTGTATCGGCTCGATACAGTACTATAATGGTCGTCTGGTCGTTGCCGTATACGCGTAAATGTGTGTTAATATGCTTACGGACATTTAGGTCTATATAGTATTTACATTACACATACTCATCTAGATATATCACACGCACAAAGCTCAAAAAGTAATTCAGCGAACTGGTTATTAATATACTGTTGGATGACGAGAAGATATCAGATTGGAGATAATTATTATTAGTGTGGTGACTGATGGTAATATATCAGGAATGTCGAGGCGTCGAGGACCAGAGACGTGTTTCATCCTATAATCTTACCAGTTTATGGTGTTTTTTCCAATCTACGCCGTGATAACGATATAATCACTGTTCTGGTGTACTATAGCAGGACACATAAGAATTTGAACTAGTAAATTAGTTAATTAGTGGTTAAGAAATTAATTAATCTATTGCATCAACTTCGATGCTTAACGCATTGGTAGAGTGGAGGAAGATCGAGGTATTTACATAAAATGACGCAGGTTTGGTCGACTCGGAGGATTTAGCGCGGGGTCATGAACTCGCGTCATCAACTAATGAAGCAAGAACTGTTGAGAGATGGCTATAAATAAATAAAATATGACCGTAATAAGAATATGTGGATATCCTTATGTGGGTGGGAAGATGCGCGGTATCTAGTTTAAAGTTGCGTACCTCGTCATATATGACATTGACATTGAACGAAAAGAAACGCTTAGCTCACGAAGTACGCAGATTGTTTTCCTTAAGCAAGTGCGCAACGGATGAATAAAAAATGATATTGGCATTTTTTCAGTCTTTTGCCGGTATCTTACTAACAATATAATATATTCACCTATTACTCAAAGGTTACAATCATATCAAATACTAAGCAGACCCAGCAAACACTCAAAGATGAATGTACAAAATAACCATGGTAATAACTATACTCGGTACTCAGCAGACCCGAAAATAACACTCCGGAGCTGTGCTTTCGATCGCGACTTTATAAAATAACCAATATAATAATTATGCTTAGTACTTTGCAGATCAGAGCATAACGAGCTGAGGTATTAATAGCTTGTGCCGTTTTCATAATTTCGTGTCGCAAAATCGATTCATTACCGGCAAGTACAACCCGATAAGAGGCGGTGTCACATTACTTACCTTGGCACGTAATTTTATCCAGCTAGATATATGTCACTCGTACGAGTTGGGTGTCGATCGAATATAATGGCTATAAGTAAGAGTTCGCTGCTCATGATGCAGAATTGCACTCATGCACTAAGATGCAAAGCAGGTAGACATATTGCTTCGTGACTGGCGTATGGGTGGGGTTCGCGACTACGAGTGTATAAAGCTGTATTATACACCTTGCCATTCTTGAATCGCGCATATTTACGAGTGCCCAACTGATCTGTGAAATCCATCAGCATTGACCGTATGTGGTGAACGCAGGAACCGATCAAATCGCTGTATTTCTGCTCCAGATTATACACTATAACCCCTTATACGATCGGTATGGCGCTGCGAAGTCTGGGGGCGTATGATAGCGCATTGCGCTATCTCACCACGTTTAACACCCCCGGTCTGCCACATTGTTGAGGACGGCCAATTATGAGTGGCGAATCTGACGCATCACGTGTTAACTGATCACGTTTCACAGATCAAAGACGTAGTTAATGGTTAATTGTGATCAGAGTGGAGGCTGAAATATAGATCCACACGTTCCATTGGCCGGATGACGTGACGATACTAACGTAGGGAACACGGGACACAACAAACATATCTAGATGTAGCAGACTATAAACATCTAACCAATTACACCGAATTCTCGTCTGATAGTTGCTACTATAGAGTAGATTAATTGCTAATTTCACTATGTGCTTAGTTTTAATTATGCTAATTTTTGCTCGTGACATAGTTTGATATTTAGCCAATTATTGGGTATGCTATGTTATATTACCATTGTAAAGTGTCGCTGATAATCTCTAATGGAAGAGCCACTATAAATACTATAATAATACATAGAAGCGCCTGTTCTCGTTAGCAACGAATAATAATTATCATTCCTCAACCGAGCCTGTCACCACCAAGAGTAATTAAAGTGGTTCCAATCCCTACACTGTCCGTCGGTCAGTCGGTCGAATTGTTCATTTCGCTAATAATCTTTCTCCGTTGATATATACACTGTGGTTCTATTAAGCCTTTAACTATCTCAGGGGGTTGGGCTCCCTCGTGTATATTGCATAATAAATATCAAATTATAATGTACGCATTACCTGTTAATTTGCTTGTGTAGTTTCCATAATAATATAAATAGGCCCAATGTAGATTGTTTGGATGCAATAAAATTACTTATGCATATTTACTCCATGTCTGTATGTATACCCAACAGAAAGACGCACTATCAGATTTTCCAGAGAGGTAAAGTAAGGTAATTTATAGCGTGTATATCGCGTAAATGGTGGCCAGAATCGTAGATGGATGGACATAATGGACATACACCCGCGCGTTGTCCGTTATAGCGTTATCTGATCACCGCAACAATATTAACACGTTTACGTAAGGTTGTGCAATACACCGGTTCGTTCAATAGATTTTGCAACGATCAGGCTTTAGGAATACATCGATAATTAGCCAAGATATATATGAGATCAGTCTCATCGATTCCCCAAAGATTAACCGTATTATAAGAATATCAACGCTGATTGATTCAGCATTAACTGGTTAGTAAATCAAAGTGTGGTCATGCTGTCATTTACATAATTCCACGTAATTTCCCTCACCAGCAACACTTCAGCTATTTGATAGAGATATGCGAACGGAGAGAGTCGCGGCGTTATTGATTGGCTGTTTCACGAAGATCCTGTACGTTGATTGGCCATTACGATAGGGCGTTCGAGCGTCTCTGGCGTTGGGCACGATGTCGCAAGACAACGGCTGAGAATACTTCTCATTCACACCGCCTGCGCACCATCATCTCTATGTATTTAACCTTAATGAGCATTTCAACTGTGAGGCTGGGATGTGACTAGTAAAATGCACTGTACACCGTGCACCTGTACATTACAAGAGACACGTTGTGATATTAGTTGATAATCGATTTCGTTTGAGGAACGAGTTTTTGCGTACATTATGATGCGATATGTTAAATACATTGGTGAATATTTTATAGCATTCATTAATGCGATATTTTAGACGACTGTGTATTCATTACTATATACGTACGATTATTCATTATTACCTTAAATGTAGATGAGTCTTAATATTTAACTGTTTTAACTTTTAAATTATCATACTGATTGCGAATAGTTACTTGCACAAGTGCAGTATATGAGATCTTGTCGGTATCTTGACTCTAAATAACATCTATCGTGGCCACCCTGTGCCGGCTGTTGGTCTACCTGCGAGCTTCGGAACGGCTGAATTTATGATGTGCAACCAACTTCTTCGGTCTGTAAGATAGCGGCGATGACAGATCTGGATTATATTTAGAATATACAGCTGTATGACATTTGCCGCTTGTTGCGTGGGGTTCTGCACGCTACTGCAACACTAATGACGAGCTAGCAGAACTCACCTGAGGTTGCATTATACGAAATAATGATAAATTCTTCTAGGAATGCCATATTTTTATACACGACATTGGAACCTTTGTGTACGTTCTACTATCTCACTTTTACTGGGACTTTTCGCCTAACGAGCCATCTCTACGCTTATAGACATCGGTTCCTGTGCACCTGGTTGACTCTTCATGGGACTATTATATACTCATTGCACGTTTTCATATACATCTTTCTTTCATCGAAAAAAAAATTAAAAACCTTTATTTCGTGTCTTTTCAGAACGCCAGCCGTGACATCTACCTCAACATTCACCTTGAATGGATCCGTTCGTCATTTTACGACGACTAACGCATATTCCTGTCACATAATCATCCTGGCATAATGAGGGTATGCACTTCGGTATTCCTTCTATCTTTATGCATCCTCGTGTGCATGGGGCGTTCTTGTAACTTCCCTTCTATACTCAACAAACGCGCACGCCACGAACATTGGAAATGGAAGCTTCTGTACGACGATGCGAATAAAAAGCAAAAGGAGTTGTATCTGGTAACTTTCCGCAACCGCCAGATGGAGGTGAAGACGGCTGTTAACAATGGTGGAACTTTGCATAAAGTAGTTTTTAGCCGGTCGTGTATCGAGCGCGTTTTGACTAACATGTATTTGGTGACCCACGAGGAACGAGGCAAGTCCTCGAAATACCTTTGCATGGAATTTATATTTCGCAGTAAATCCATATTGCAAATACGTACTTCTAGAGCACGGCGATCGTTTGATTCAAAGATGTGTAGAGAAAGCGAGATGATAATCAATCAGTGGCCCATGTTGCGAGAATCTAGTTTACAAGACGACTTCAAAGTCTGTTCGTTTAACGGTGGGTTCGATTTGACCATTAAGGACTGGAGAGGAGGGGAAAACGGCTGTAACATGATGGACGTACCGATGAGGATAGAGAGTGAATGTTTGAAAGGCGAAGGAATTACTTTCAATTTCAGATACACGACGTGCGTCGATAACTTACCTCTGGACGCAATAGAAAAGACTTACTGTGTCGCTGATTGGACGGATGGCGTCTATCTCTATTCTGTTTTACGTAAGCAGTTGACGTTTAACAGCGAGCTATGGTGTCTACAAACGCCTATGAAAGAAGGTGAGGAATTTTTCGCGAAATTGTACCTTGATTTCAGCTGCGGTAATCCTCTAAATGAGAGTATTAAGGTTGTAACGTTTCCTCTCAGGCGCACAAAACCGAAACCCCTGTGTTCAGATGAGAACCCCAAATGCGACCAAGTCCGCTGTAGTGTCTATACAAACCAACAGTGTCTCAAAACGTGTAACTTGTGCAGCCCATCGACCCCAGTAACTTGCAGTTTCCCGCAGGACATACAAGGTAGTTGGTTCCAACGAACTTTTTACGATTATTCACGAATTTCTATAACGAGTTCCGAAATAAACATTCACTCTGTCGGGAAATTTAATTGTCTCGCACCGCCTGCGACTTTAGAGAAAAAGTTGCGAAAATTTGCCCTAATATCGACGTTTGATAATGGCTGTCGTCCAAGGTATAGTTGCATTGCTGTACGTGATTATAACTCTCTTTCTGTTTTGGCATATTCTTTGGGGCAGGGTCTCACGTGGCCTTATAAGGGAGATAACTCCGCCGAACTCGCATGTAAAAATGATAATTTTAAATCCGATCCTCCTCCGGTAAAGGACAAGTTTAGGACAGAGATAGGAACGCCTAAAACGACAATATCGCGAGCTTATTCGCTAACTGGTGTGAAATGTGGGGATATTGAGGCGTACAGAATACAGGGTGACTTTTACACTAACGAGACTTGTTCGGGCCGTTTTTACCGCGATTGTAGGGACGCATCTCGGTTACGATTCGAGTATGTCGGGTGTAGAACACAACCCCTGACATCGGATTATGTGTGCCTCGCTGTTTACACTGGCAGATACTGGGAAACTATTATTACAATACAGAATTTAAGGGATCAAAAAGATTCACGATGCATTATATTCAGTGACGTACGAAAAGGAGAAATGCTCATTCTCGCCGCGAGCGAATGTGACAAACTCTCGTGGGAATACGTGTCGTCTGGCCAGCGGACAGCCATCGGGACTTTACGTTTTCGGAAATTGGCGTACAAGTGTAAAAATATTCCAATTTTCGCTCCGAGGACCAGCGTAGAGCCGTCACTCACACCTCCAACAGTACTCGTCAGTTCCAATCTGGCTGACGGACCGAAATATGAAACGACATTGCGGCCTCTTCAACCAAAATTAAGCTACGAAATTGATCGGAACGTTCAGTACCCGCGAAACGTTGACCGAAATTTACAGAAACCGAGAGATGAAAACGCGGCTTACGAACGAAAGGAGTCCGCAGTACGGATTGACGGTAGAAATACTTGCCCAAGGTTAGGACGTGGCGGTGTTTTCTACGATACTTTCGTCGTCATAGTCATCGCCGCCGTGAGCTGTCAATCGAACTGATAGTCTCGGTAATTGTTATTTCCCGGTTCAGTTGATTGCGATATGAAACGTCAGGGTAAAAAACGTGCACCGACTCGTAAGTAGGAACCGGGCGAAATACTAGACACGCGCTAAGACCTTTCATTTGAATAGCGCTGCTTCGTTATGGCGAAGTTATCAAAGGCGGATTGAAACACGCCGGTTGGCTGGGGCCTCGGGCAACGCAATATCGCAAAAATACCGCAGATTCGGCGAGTTCAAGTACTTCTCTTCGCAGATCTCGCTATCCAATTAGTCTGATGTTTTCTTATTCTATGGCGTCGGCGTGTAACGATTTAGAGTAACCTATAGAGGATTACGCTAGATTTAATTAATAAAATTCACGGGCACGATATCTAAAATCTATATCAATTATTGTTTAAAGAAAGATAACCACAATCTTCCCAATTCATAATCCCCTTGAATCACAGTATCGAGTAAACTAATATAATATTCCGCGTCCGTTAAACGCGGTGTCATCGTTTCAAAGAGACATAAAATCCAATCCAATCAATCTACTACATGTATAGAACCGTAGGTTTTCGATTACCTACTCACAAATTCCACACACAGAGCGGCAACACAAAGAAACGTAATAACGAACGACGACATTCATGGCTAACATAACAAGTTTTTGTTAGGCCTATTCTTTGTAAAATAATAAATTTAGAATGTTGAGTGTCATTCGAAAGAATTCCGTGGTAAACTCGACATACCGTGCATATATAGTAAAATATGGAAGCATTTCTATGTCAGTACGGAATATAAGTCCTCGTGTTTTTCTTTCGTCAAGATGCCATAGTTAAATATGTGTGTATTGTATCATATGGTCAGGTCGTATCTTATGAGATCGGGAAGTCAGGGAAAGAATACCGACACGAATTGTCGAGTCAGCAGGAAAAATTCTAATAATATCATATATTTGTATCGTGCAGTTGTTCAATCTAACATGGACTAAGACGTCGCTCTCTCTCGATTTGAGACAGCTATTACAGAAAGATACACCCCTGCACAAAATATTTACGCTTAATTTTATTTTAATTAATGTAACAATTCTAAAAATTAATGTACAAAAACATGTGAGATTTAATTAGTAGATAAAGTGTTAGTTTTCCCATACCAATTGTGTTCCTTACATGTCACTGTGTAAAGGCTGCTGTAGTTCAAATAGCACCGTAGTCACGGACGTGACAGGAACATGTTAGGTCTTAATGGCGCAACAGACAAAAAGTGTGTGTATTTATGAACAGGTATAACAACGCCATTTTGATCGAAATAAGATGCCCAGAAAGACGATGATACTAAATTGTTCCATATATAAATGAAAGATAAATTCTAAATAACTATAATACACTCGTTCAGTAGGGGTAGCTGTATTCTTTTAGTGTAAGGAAAATGCAAAGGTAAACACCTTCTGGGACTAGTTGAATTTACAAATGAGCTTTCGCATATATGCGATATGTTTTGTGACGCTTGTGTAAGTGAAGTTTCATTTTATAAGCCTGCCGTAGCAAATTACATGTATGCGAAAGCTCGTTTATGATTGAATTCAATTAGTCTCATAGACTATGGTAATATGTGTATGTACGTAGACATTCTAGTAGTAGTATGCGTGCGATATAAGGCATTGTCCGCCGAAAGGTGCACGAAAGACAGGTAGCTCGTGCTCTCAGTGCACCAATGAACCCATTTACCGCTGTCTATAGCGCTAAGAACAAAAATATTGGCTATCAGTGATGAACTCCATCTGTTAAATTGTATTTAAAATGGACCTCGACTTTGCCGGTCACGATGCATTCATCCCGTCCATGGTTAAGACGGTTAAGACCCTCGTGCACATTGGTTCGCAATTGCATAGCAAAATATCCCCGCACCGCGTGTTTGTAATGAACCGGATTGTTCATCGTAGCGCAAAAAGTTGTCGAGCTTATTTATCTTCTTAAGACGTAAACACCTGGCTACCAAACGACATCGTACGTATAACTAATCACATATCCCTGCTAAGTATCTAAAGTATCTAATAAAAGTACGATATATTTTCCAGAATGTTAAGTAAAATCTAGGTAAACCGCTTCCAATATCGCGTGGTGTACCGATGATGGGTGTCAGGATCGCCTACATTCATTTATTGACGTTGTAATTAGAACTGACGATTGTCTACGTCACCATATGTCTCGAGTTCTCGACCAGTGAGACATGCGTCTGGATAATTCATTTACATAATGAATGTGTCACTTATCGTATTTCATCGCTGACAGTCGTGCTACGTTATGACGACTGGCCTTCTTACCTCTAGTCTTCCGCAACTTATCCGTACTTGTGTATTCCGATCTTTATACGACAATTTGATGAACGATAACCAAACGCTCCAGGTTGCAATGCTCATTTTTGCTCTTATTAAAGACCAATCAATACTGTAGTAAATGCGATATTAAGTAATTATACTCAGATAGATGATGATGATGAGCTTAAATATCACTACTTGTTAAGTTATTTTACTACCTAAACATACCTGGATATGCGTGACGGGTATAGAATAAATAGTTCTAAATCACTATTTTTGCACGTACACTTTGAAAGGAAGATAATCGAAATTAAATTTCGCTTTGTCACAATATGAGAGTTTAGAACCCTCTAAAAAGGCCAAAAGTACCAGCAATCAGATAAATCAATACCACCAAGGTAAAACTTTTTTATTCATGTGCAAACTATTCGATCGTTTTCTTAGAGTATACTCGTATGTTGTCGCCACTGTCCATATACCGGTTCTCTCCATCGTCAGATAGCTAACGAGTATTTATTCACCCCCCCCCTTCATCTTATACAAAAATGGTCAAAAGATACGTAGGTTGACAGCGTTATATATATATATATATATATATATATATATAAACGTCGTGATCACAGGATATTTACATCATTGTACAATATGACAATTTATTTGACGTTTCGTTGTTTTGTATATATAGGGATGTTTTATTAGTGTACAAATGTTTCCATATACTGTATATAATGATTTAGTATCCGAATATCTAGTTATTTATCGTTTTAATTGTCGATGTTTTTATTTTGGATTTGTTTTTGATAAAATGAACGAGTTCCGTTCGACTAAGGTTAGAATTAAAGACAAGGTTCAGTCTACGACAGGTATATTCATCAGGTAAGTATAATCCATCGCCTGTCAATCAGTCACAGTTTCTGTACTTTAGGTTATTCACACAAAAAGATATAGCTTGTGTTCTTAGTGATATTGTGAGACAAAAGAAAAAAAACACCGTGTTATTGATTAACAAGAGTTATTATAAAGAGTAAGGATGTGTTATCACGATCCTTCATCGGCTGTGAACTTAGGATAACTGGAAACGAAGTGTATAATATAAGTAGCCGTATTAGTCTTGTAAAGGAAGACAAAATCAGATCACACCTTTAGAGACTAATTGAATTTATTCGTGAACAAGCTTTCGCATATATTTAATATGCTGCTTCGGGCTTATCAAAGCCTGGAAACCAAGGTACTTCAAAACGTTTCTTATTCGATGATTTGACTAACATGGCGACCAACGTCTTTTGTCGGATTTCTGCACGTGATAAATTTGGGATACATACGAGTGTTACAACCGTTAGAGAGAACCCGACTTTAATGCAGAAACGACATCAATGATAAATCATAGGTTTTAGATTCCTTCTGCGTTTTCTGTTGTATATAGCATTCCAATAGTTGCTGGTATTTCGCATATCGCTAAAGAATCATATAGTTAGCATACATGCTATGTATTACACGGAAGAAATTTATCGGAGACAAGAATAGACAAGAGTAAGATGTATAAATGTAATGATTCTGTAATAGAGTGGATTTTGAAATTATCATATTGATTCAAATGCTCTCTGAGATCATGTGCATTCTTTGTCGTTTTAATATAAAATAAATATATGTTACCTCAACCTTTCCTCGCGTTTTACTAGAATACAATTACTAGTGCACAAAATGCCCGGATCACATAATTCATCATTATACAAAATATCATATCGCCCTGTAACTATACATGAATATACTATGGATTATACAGTAAGTCATTTGGACCGCACTCTACCGTGTACACACTGAAAATATGGGGAGTGAAAATATGCTTCGTTTGGACTTGCGTAGATTTTTGGTCTGCGAAGTCTACTGTGGGTATTTATTCCCATATAAGTTGTAGTTACGAGTATCTTTCCTCCGGATCCATATTAGATCGTCAACCAAAGATTCATGAAGTCTGCCATTATAAACCGGAACAGCTTAATGAGCTATCAAAATCTTGAAAATATAAAGCCGAATGTGGCGCATTGTATTTTAACGGGTCAATGTAACAATGTACACAACATCCGACGTTGAGATGTTACAAATTGAGTTGGGAGAGGGCTGACCAGTTTGTTTGTTCGGGCAACAGTCCCAACTCAATCATTCAATGAATGCAACCCAATCATCCCGAAGGTCGTGTCGGCCCTGTATGTTTACGGCTGCGTGTGCCACTCTCGTCGTCTGACTAGCCATTTAACAACGCAAACAAACAGCCATTCTCTCGAATGGCCTGGCAACACTGTGACCCATGGGCCGAACCCCTGTGGAGGCAGGGAGAGATAATCAAGCAAACAAAATGCCAGATATCGAGTTCACCCTGCAGAAATGATGTTGATGAATAATATGAAACCTTGTTCCGACAAAAAATCACTGGGGAAGAAAAAATGAAAATATTGAGTATTGTCTCAATTGTGTATTATCATAACCGTGTTACATCCGTGGCAATCGTTTTAAGCTGAATAAATCAATGGTAGCAAGTTCAGTCATACAAACTTCCGCTGTGTAAAAACATATTTGTGTTTGTGTAATCGGCACAAAACTTCGTGTAATCTAAATTCGTTAAAACGAATACATATCGTTGTTTTCATGTGCTATTGTTATTTTCAACGTCGTCATTGTTATTTATGAGATACTAATCGTGTCGTTGAATACTTACACTGGACAGTTTGCACGCAAAAGTGACAGCATGCACCCTAAAAGGAAAAGGCGAGGTTTTGGTGCTACTTAAAAATTAAATGTCAGTCGCACGTACAATATTGCCTCGTTATATCCCTAAGAAAATCTTAATAACCCATCCCACGACAAATTTTTCTCCATATTCAAGCACGAAAATCTCGCACATTTCCTATTGTTGAAGGCGCGGGAAAATCCTTGGTTTGTGATGCTTCCGACAAGCAACCTGTTATGTATTCACTCATCATTGGCGTATCACTCGAGTTGTGATTAATAGACCCTCCCCCAATAATAGTTTCTCCCTACCTTGCTTGAGCATAAGCCTAACTGTAGCAGATATTAGATAAGACAATGTGTTCTATGGAGTTGGGAGATGTGGGTTTAACAAATTGAATAATTCAAATATAACACAATCTCACGCACGAAACGCAGCGATTCTAACAACCGACATTCGAGCTATAGAGTTATGTAATATAGATATATGTAAGGTAAATACACACATACTGCATATTGTGAATAAAGAACTGTACGAAGTCATTTGTATTATTACGTCTTCCGGTTGTTAAATTGTGACATATACATAGCAGAAACAAAACAATATCGTTCTGCATTATATGGCAGTAACGAAAATGCGCGGTTCAAGCTGTCTGTATGCCCGCCGCAGTTTGGTTCTGGTGTTGGAGCGAAGACGGCAACTAAATGGCCATCGAGAGCTGTGAGATTATGAGTCCATCAGCGTAACAAGATAAACGATTTAGAAACAGATCAATAACATTACGGCTTATGTGTCGCTTGCATTATTTATGGGAGTATAAGCCGACACAAGTCTTTTTGTTCACAAGTGCGGTTAGTCGCGCCGTCGAGAAACGAAACACTTAGCACCAGTGTCAGACAGGTGGAATTAGATTATATTATACCAAGTAGACCGCTGTAACACATCTATTGCTTCAAGATGGACGACACGGACGGTAACATGAATTTTTCATGAGGTACGCTAAATGGTAATTCACAAGTCTATAAATCATGATTTGTTACTTGTAGCTCTTGAAAACCAGAAAATCGCTACAAACTGAGAAAAAGAGACAGAGGAAGAGAGGGGGGAGGACGAGAGAAAAAATAAGATTGAGAAAATACGACTTGCCTTTAATTTGAATTTAAATTAATATATTTTTTAATTTTCTTAAAGAATTATTAGTTGTGTGCGCCAAAAAATCTAGCTCGAAACATCAAAATAAACCGCCGTGTAGATAAGGGTAATATACTTTGAATAATAAAATGTCTTTGTCTTACTTTGGACTACAGGAGGCTACTAAAGGTGCCA
>WURV02211055.1:0-11020 GCA_011762755.2 Epimenia babai
TCTAAGACTATAATGTAATTACTTAAATTATATAAAATTAACATCTAACAGTATACAGGTAATACAGATCAATGTTACATACAACTATGTACATTTACAGTGAGCATAAAATGGATAACATTTTATATTTCTGCAAAGAGGAAAGATTTTGTTCAGAAATGCTAACTTATTAATTTTATACAAAATTGCGTTTCTCTGTATAGGTAAGTCAAAAAGGGATAGTTGGCGTAGTGGTTGGTGTATTTGTCAATCCAAAGGCACCCGGTTCATTTGGTATGGGCAGCCCTTGCAGTGTGGTTCTGTTCGGTCGTTTTCCCGCAGACGTGGTTCTACTTCGGATGCTATATAGATGGTCACTGTACCGCTTTAATCCGCGCTATATCGTCATCCAATTGTAAATAACTATTAACTATCATAGGCTTGCGGTGGGTGTGACATTTCCAGCTCGTCCGTAGACGTTTGGAACCAATGGCCTGAAGGAAGAAAAGTCAATTGTCTGCTCAGCCTCGATGAGTTTTTTCACGGTAGGTGATTCCCCCACCCCTTATAAGTGAGGCTAATAATTTTGCCGTGCCGAGCACATTTATAGGCTAGCATTGCGGCTCACACAGCGGTTCAAGTCACCAGCTTATTCTTATCTAACTAATAGGTAAGATAAAAGAAAACTAATATCTTGTTATACTAATTTTTTACTGAATAGTCACCACCAGGAATGCGGGTTAAATAACAACTGACCTTGCGGAGCCAATCACGTACATTCCTTCACATTTCACTCCAACCGGAAAGAAAAGCAATTGAAATAACCATGCTTCTGAACTCACAACGTCCAGATAACCGGTTTTGTGCCCTACCAAATCAAAGGTTATTTCCGTGCATTTCTTTTCAGCTATTTATAGGACAACCCTCAGGCTACCCTCATTGATCTTATGAAATATACTACTCAAACCTTTTCAAGAATCACCTATATTTACATATACATATATATCTCAAAATATCTTTTATATGTAATAATTTTCTACTATAAAGGTAAGGTACTAACTCTTTCATCAGTATGTGTATCAATTCAGACCAAAATTAACAAATTTTCAAAATAATTTGAAGCATTTGTTTTAGGTGTTTTTTCCACTAAATGTCAGAAAAATAAAACATTCTAAAATTTAATAAAACAAAGAAACGCTGTTTCTTTCACAAAACATAGATTAGCAGCGTGTGTGACCTGACTCTCATTTACCGCTTGACATCGTCCTCCCATGCTTTTGGCAAGTGACGCCGGTTCTGTTGTGACATATTGGTCCATGAGTCCAATAGCGCATCCCTGAGCTGTTGCAGCGTGACAGGTTAATCATAGCGGGCATGGATAGCAGCCTGTAGCAGGTCCCATGCATGCTCAATGGGATTGAGATCGGGTGAGCGAGTTGGCCAGTCTATTCTGGAGACACCTTCATCCCTAAGGTACTCACTCACGATGATGGCATGATGAGGACCGACATTATCATCCATTAGAACAAAGCCATCGAATCAACAGCCAATGGCCTCACAAACACATCGAAGATTTCATCGCAGTATCTGACACCAGTTAGGCATGGAGGTCTGTACGATGCGTGGTAGTGATGCCACCCCAGACCATGACACAGCCACCCCCATATCGGTCATGTTCAACAACTCTAGCGTCGGAATATGGCTCATTCAGCCTTCTCCGCACCCGAATACGACCATCAGTGAAGTCTAGACAGAACTTGGACTCATCTGTGAAGAGTACGGTACTCCACTGGGCCAGGGTCCAGGTGACATGTTCTCGACACCAAGTCATATCGATTGCGTCTGTGCTGTCGACTGAGTGCGATGCGGATAGCTGGTCGGCGAGCCCTCAATCCTGATTCATGGAGCCTATTCCTGATGATTTGGCTGGATACGCGAACTCCTGATGCATCTCTCAGGTTTCTCTGCAAGGTTGTAGCTGTGGACATGCGGTGTCTCACAGAGGAGAGGGTGATGTATTGGTCCTGTGCACGGGTTGTAATTCTGTATCCTGTACCATGTCGTCTGTTGGCTGTACCAGTCTGACAGCGATTCCAACCACGGGAGATGACACTTTGTGACACACGCAACTGCTGAGCCACATGTCGCTTGGACATGCCAGTCTCGATCATTCCTATTCCCTATCAGATCTTGTGACGTCAAATGGCAACCATTTTGTCTTGGATGCATTCCGGTAGATAGAGGTACATCTAACAACCACTAAAACACCACTTGTAATATTACAAATTCAGTGTGAACAGTCCAATTTAAATTTACAAACTGGGCTAATGTGCTGTAAAATATTGGTACTCGTCTATGGGCTTGGTTTACCATAGCCTTGACATGTAAAACATGTACTCTTCACTCGTCAACAGTGCCCAAGAGAAATAGGCATGTATTTATAATTTATTCGATATAATTCGATATAAGTCGCAATAATATAGGACACATCCTCTTGACAACTCCGATAAATAACAATACACATGAAATGGTAAAAAAAATCAATGACTAACACTACGGGATGCCCCACAAACTATATGCCATAGGCCTAAAGGCAGTAGTTATTGAAACGTCAGTTTGTTTAGGTATTATACGGTATGTAAGAAAACATGTCAATAATAGGTGAAACGGATCAGAAAGACGGTTCACTATACAATTTGAAATGGCTACATCGCATCCTCAGACAGCAACTTCTCAATCGCCGAGTTTATTAAATAGATGCGGAGATGAGTTTTAGGACGTTATGTGGTCAGTTAAAGTGCGGGTGCCTTCAGAGATCGCGGTCATACAGCAGAGCTCGTTGCCCAACGACGCACACGAGCGCGCGGAAAAAATTCTCTGTTGGTCGTAAGTTGCCACCGTGATTAGGGGGTGGTAAGAAATTGTTACAAATGGTAGATGCATTGCTATATTATAGCAGTGGCTAACGGGATATTAGAGTATAGTGGAAATATAATTAGTAAATTATGCAGATGTGATATATATCTATAGCCTGCGTATGAAGTCGGAACTTAAGTTCTGAAATTACAAGTACTATGATATTTATAACACAATATTTTTAATGGAGTTATCCATACGTTCAAAACCATAATCTGGACAGAAACTTCTGAGATCCTGTACAATAAAAAACGCATTTAAAGACTAACTGGATAATCCACATATCCATTCAGTTGAAAAAAAAAACAGATCGACCTCACTCAACCTGCTGAGACAGATCTTCAAACATCATTCTAAAGGAAAGCCAAAACGAATGGCCGTCATTGGGGTATTAACTTGAGTCAATAAAATTGTGTAGTCTGGATGGTTTGACGATCATGGCTAAATACTCTCGCGGTCAACTTTGTGGAGGTATTTGGATGTTTATCTTTATTTTACCGTGGATTAATTTAACCTAGGTCAACGTGATTTTTCTCATGATGGGTGTCTCTCCCACGTTTGTTGCACGACGCGTACAATAAATTACCTGTTAAGGTGAACTACGAGTAATTGCTCTTCCAAATACTAACGCATAATTTCTAAATCGTTTATCATTATTATTACTTTATTATTAATAATATTGTACCCGCTGGTGCAGAACGATGTCTAATGAAATTAATGAGAATTTCTTCCTGCGATTAACTTTACCCCCTTAGTTTCAAGGTATTATAAATGCTTTTCCTTTTTGACAGCTGCAAATCGCGGTGACTACGCAAGTGTAAGTCTTATATCGAATGCCAAACCTTAATTCTCCGTTTGCGTTGATTGCATCGGATATCGTATTCAAACCTTCGAAAAAAGTTAGACTTGTACAACATTTCCCAACCAGTAAAAGTCATCATATATACTGTTTTATGTTATGAAAACATACACCAAAAAATGCCTTTTTCATTAAAGCCCGAAGCCCCGAACTTCAGCTAGCCGTGTTCCACTAACTGAACAACAGCAAACTTCCTGTTTTGCATTTTGGTATTTAACACCTATTTACACAACACACCAAGTTTACACCATATAAGGAAGGCCTATACGTGTATACAAAAGCTTGTGTGATCACTTTATCTCCATTAGTCAATAAGGTGTACCTTTGACGTTTTTGAACGATCTGCCTTACACGACGATCCACTCACCTTGACCTTTTTTATATTAGTGCCCTGTCAATACCGTTAAATACCGATACAATTCAATTCAATTCAAAATTGTTTATTAGGCAACTCGTGCCAACAAAAACTTAGACAACACATCATGGTGCTCATATAGGAATATACAACAAATTCTAAAATATAGCATCATGATATAAAATCAAATTCATCAGTAAGTTTAATTTCACAAACAGATTTACACCAACTGGGCTCTCTCTCGCATCATTATATATATGCAATTGGCAAGCCGCCTCAATTCCGTCGCATATGTCGTTGTCAATAATTAAATAAATTTAAAAACGATACAAGTGAGAAGTCTAATTGCGTAGTTCAGTTAGTACAGGACTGGAGCACTGACATGGACGTCGTTAATCTGTCGTTACTCTACCTATATAAGTCACAGGCGCTGATGGCTGAACCTACTCGGTCGACGCGCTCGCGGCCATTCGTCATCCGTGTAATTGTTCAGCCTTTTTAAAGTTAATAAGACCCGTATTGCCATACGTTAAGTCGAGCATACGGCAACAAAATTTAATCATCGAGGCAATATAAACTATTAATGTCGCCTCACTTGATTTATCGTATCGCATCGTAAAACTGAGTGTTTTGGGGCGTTAGACATACTCTTATATTAACAAAATAATCACTGAAATGCAAAAAGCCTTCTAAAGATATCGTGTGAACTTTCGAACTAGTATAATACATATTCTAAGCATTATTCTTTATTATGGGATGATGTTCATTCGCGCTACCCACTTAGCCGCTCGTGCATTGATTAAATGACTCTAGCAGTGCCTTCTTAATTGGGTAGAAAATCGAGTCGTTAAAATCGGTCAGACTTAGTACAAATGTACCATGCCTAAACAAATCGAATGCTTGCGATGGAACGCACAGTTGAACCCATGCAGACACTTCCGGTAGGTCTGCGGTAAAACGACCGTCATTTCAGCGTACATGCGTGTTGAACAGATAGCGATCGCTTCCGATGAACTGTTCACCACGGCTATAATGGCGAACATAGTTGACCTACTAATGTGAAAGGGTAATGACCCCCACGGTAACAATACTTCGTTCTCGATAATACTCTGTATTGTAGCTGTCGTCTCTTGAATTAACAGCGATGCATAACCGCCTAATCTGGCTATCTTCATTCATTCTTAGAGCGATATTTTACACTGAAATCGCAACTAAATACACGCGATAAACTGCCATACACGAACATCTCAGGAACCTAAGTTAATCTGATGCTGTAGAGCAGCACATTATACCACATACATCGCGTCCATCGTATCGTGTACAGTAAGTTAGACCGTTCCAAAGAATGAAATGAACGAATGAAAGATCTGATAAAACACACGACAGACAAAAATCCTTGCGATATGTGCTCTATTTCTTGTTTTCTATTCCCCTCCCTCCTCCCTCTCCCCGCACTCTGCTTCAACCTACCCTTCCCTTTCTCATCCTCTCTCCCTCTCACCATCTCCCTCCATCTCTCCCCTCTACCCTCTTTTCCCCCTTCGGTCCGTCCCGCCATATAAATCCGGACCCGCCCTCTCGTATATTATGATAATACACGAGACCAGAAAAATTTATTAGTTGAATATACGCGAGAGCATTATAAATACAATTTATTAGCTAATTATACCAGAGAGCATTATGATAATTTATGAGTTTCACGGTCCTTTAATGCCGAAGACCAACGCGATGTCAGGTCATGGCGTACAATAATTATTCAGCTTTTAGAGTTTTTAATAAGCTCGGTAATTGCTGTTCTTGACCACCTTTGTTCAGTTGGTCATTTAACGTATTTATTTGGTATGTCCAGCTATTCGTTTTCTCTCTGTATTTTGTTCCGCTGGTCATTTAGCGCATTTTTCTGGTATGCTCAGCTCTTATTAGTTTTCTCTATGTATATTGTTTAGTTAGCAATTTTTTGAGTTTATTTTGTCGCCGTTCGTATTTAGAATTTGTTAAGAATAACTTTTATGTTATTTTTATACCGCTCGAAATCGTGAGAACCATTTTCAAACAGCACGATAAAAGAACCACCAAAGCCTGATCAATATTAGCCAACTAGCACCATGAAGTTGTGAAAAGATACGTTTTTAGTCTTTGCTTGACCATACACTAAGTACGCGTAACTCTAATCTCCGTCGGTGGAGTATTCCATAAGACGAGACCCGCATAACGAAGAACCACGGTTAACGTTGTTAACGTTAAGGTCATCCTCACAGATCCTGAAGACGATTGCATCAGACGATAAGCCCAATATTATTCACATGAGGATATATAAATTTAATTTACACATATTATTTACAAAAATTATAAACGGTAAATACACATGAGAGTTGCCGTGTGTGTATGTATGTATGTATTTATAGGCTATTACAGAAGTAATCGTTGTGATAGGCCATCATAGGCCCTTTACAATGCAAGCGTCCTAATGTGGTTAACACGACAATCTGATTAGCCTCACTTATATAGGGTGGTGAAAAACACCTACCGAGAAAACCAACCGAGTCTGGGTAGACAACTGACCTTTTTGCCATTCAAGCCACTGGTTCTAAATCTCTACATATGAACTACATATGTCGCATACTCCGCTAAGTCTATGATAGGTCCATGTTTATTTACAATGAGATGACGACATAGCGGGGAGGTAAGCGACATAGAGAACACATATAGAGCATCTGAAGCGCAGCTAACGTCACAGGGAAAAAGCCCCAACAGAACCACACTGCAAGGGCTACCCAGACCATGGGCAATGGCGTTTTCAGCTCAAAAAACGCCACAGTTAGTATTCTGGTTAAAGCGGGATTTGAACCAGGGACCCCTGGATTCAAAGTCAAACGCTCTAACCACTACACCAGCTGCCCCCGCAGTTGCCATGTAAGAAATTTAGTCATATCGTTTTATACTAATAAAGCTGACTCGTGGATACACGCTGAAGTATACCTGAGGACGAAACCCGTCGTTAATCATTACCTGGTTTAGTCAATGAGCTAGTCGCTTTATTACATTTAGTATTGCATGGACACCGGTATTCTTGTTTCAATATGAATCATTTGATTATTCTCTGTCTATCGTCTGTTTTTGTGTAGAGTGGATATGACCTGACATGCACCGATAACGACGAAAAACGATAGGTTGTCTATTACAGGAGATATTATCGAGAGATTTATCGAACCCGCAAACACCGTCGTCTGCCACTTGTGCGCGATTTTGTGAATCGTGTCCTCTGCCCAAAGCCGCGCATACACGAGACACGTTTTGGTAGTGATAACGATGTCAAAATAACACATCTTATAAACCCCGTCCCTGTGCTTCTGATGGGACACATCAGACAGAAATCGAAGAGTAAAATTATGAGGCAACAATTTTTTTTTTATTATATGCTGCTGCCTGTAAGATATCTCATTGCGTTATCATATCCATAACTATGGTGTTGTTAATTATTTAAATAATAAATTATTTTTATCAGCGGTGTTAATGAAAATCTATACCCGTTTCACTCTTCTACTATTCTTTTTTAACTAACGTTTTGTTCACTAAATTACTGCTTTCGCACATGCTCATTGGAAATATAACACCAATTAGGTCAAACTTCGGTTACTCTCCTTTTACTCAAACATAAATTATCATTGTTAATTGTTATAATATCGATTACACTCGGCCGCTAGTCATTTTCTACGCATCCGCCATAATTTGTTGCAAATATAATCAATATGTATAGTAAAATGTACAAAATAGGCCTTAAAATTATAATCGCATGTGTGTAATTAGGTAGATTATATGATTACTTTTGAGAAATAGAGAATCATAATCATCTTAGTAACAGGCACGATATCAAACGACATTAAGTGAGCTCTCTAAACTTAAATAAAATTGATCTCTTTAAAGAATAAGACAAAATATGTATTGCAATTATTACTTTTAGATCGCGATATGCAGTCTTATGGACTCTCGACTGCCCTTTCCAAATATAAAAGTACGGTTTCGATATATAATTCATACTAGAACATTGACATGCCGAATGAAATAAAACACCTACAGCATAAAGCCATGGAGAAAGTATTACTGTAGTTTTGTTTGGGTATGCTCTGGTGAACAGTAAAGTATAAAAGTTTGCCCTACAGGCAGTAATCGACGATGGTGACCGAAGCGACATCGGCGGCTTATTCTATAGATCTGGTCCGGCCCAACAAATGGACGGCGATCAGAGGTAATAAGACGCGCGTTTTTAGTCGCTGTATAGGAAGGAAAGATATGCACCAAAAACTATATCTCTGGTGGTTTTTTGTGCATTTCTTTCCATTTATTTATAGAATCACATTGGCTAACCCCATTTACGATTACACGTATAGGTAGGGGAAGCGTCATTTTGTTCCCCGAGCAGTTGTTCTCGCTTTTTATTAGTCTGATATCATTGGTAGCGAGCATATGTTCTCGCTTCTCATTGGCCGTACAAATGATTGACACACAGCCACGTGCACATACCACCTGTTTTTAGCAAGTGTAACGGCTGGCCCTTATGTTTGCTTCTAAAGTCATTGGACTGTGTCAACTTGATCATCTGACTACCCACTGATCTATGTGTTCTAACCAGGTACAGTTGGATTGATGTAAGAAAATTCAAAGTTGTTGGTAGATTGTCGATAACTTACCTAATACCCCATCATTTGATGTGACCGCATCCCACTGACTACATCCTTCAGCCTCCCGTCACGCTTGCGTAATTTTATCACTCATTCCATCCCTCCCCTCTATTTCCATTTTCCAATGAAAGAGCGGGATATCTGCTCGGGGAACATAACCCTATACGCCATAGGAAGACTCTGAAGTAACGTTACGCCGAGGGAAGGGATATGAAACATCATTGTCCCGTTACTGTATAAAGGTGCTAACTGATGCAAAACGCAGAAAACTTACGCTAGTCTCTTGAATTCGATTGATCGACGAGGCGTCAGGTAATGTTGAGAATAAAACAAACACGTCACGCGACAGAAGTTTAATTTGCGCGTAAAAACACGACTTGCGGTGTTCTTTACATGAAGCACGCTAATAAAGAGAAAGCGAAACCAATGATTAACCGGTACAATAATCCAACAATAATCCAAAAATGAAGCCATAACTAAGTGGGTAACAGTCGCCGCCACAGACTGCGATAATGCATACAACGAATATCTCAAAGATGCGTGAAACATTTGCGAGATATCTTATCCACGTTATCTTCTACAGACAACTTACTATCGAAAATGACACCAAGACTTGGGGGGGGGGCACCATACGACGATATAGTAGTTTCACCTATTTTGATATTAACAGAATACGTTCGTGGGGAGATTTGTAATACTTTCGTTTTAATTGCATTCAACTATCTTCTACCAACCTGGCGCCGCATCGTGCTGCATGCCCCTATGTTCCAAACCAAACAACTTGACAACATTCCGATCCTAACGCTGTTGACTACTTCAATGTATTTGTGTTATTTTTGAACACGCCCACACAATTTTATGTTAAATTACGCTAGACTATGTATAATAAAGCGAATCTTATGCTACTTTTTTCTTAGCCATACATTTGTCTCAAAGACAAAGAGTTCGTAGCTAAAGACCAGTACATGTTCGTACAACGACGGACAAAGTTCGCTGGCGTAAAAGCGCTACTGAAAACAATAACGGACTTGGAATCACTCTTTCATCTCATAATATAGTCATAAAACAGAATTATCATTAATATTTATAATATTCTAACAGTTCTTTGTTCTCTTCACGGGTCAATGTCTAAATGCGCAGGCGAACGTCTCCCCTGTAGCTCATTTGGGACAGCGACAGACCGATTACCGGGAAGTCGTGGCTTAGAGCCTGAGTCGAGGTTAAGGTTTTTAATATCGGGGATATAAATGACTTTCGGATGATCATCGCGGAAGTATCAAGAAGTAGGGCAAATACGGGGAAAATCAGATGTTCAGTTTATAGTCTAGTATGCTTGTTACAGATATCTGTGTATATGGCCAGCTTGATAGAGGGACTATAAATGCCAGCATATTCTTAAAACGAGTGTTAAACTTAATAATCTTCAATATACGGCTATCAGGCGGGAAGTTTGCCCTACTTGGAATGCCCGAATGTTTCCGGTGGACATCTTAGAACCGGGCAGCCATTATGCCGACAAGGGATTGCCTGACCTAGATTTCTCTGGATCGATCTATTGCGCATCTCGTAGTGAAACTTATTATGTATTATAACCGAATATTGTCTGTCGGGTACGACGACGTGTTTACTTCTAACTTACTGCTAACTAACTTCGCACTTGTTCGTTGATCGGATGAACACTGTCATTATTGACAATAGGCTCTCACGCATAACAGGGTCTGTAGCTAGGACAACGAGTTCTGTATTAATTACCTTGCCCCAGCCGCTACGCGCGACCCGTACTTTTCATTCATTCATCCATCCATTCATTGATCGTTTGTGTATGATGTCTATACAACGCGTGATTTAAACAGTTTACGATCGTATCTGGGTCGACCTACGCACGTGTATACATACGCCATTCTATACCTAGTCCATCATAACACTCGGCCGAGATTGAAAAGATTACTACGGGGCGCAGTGAAATGCTATGTAAAATATGTGAGACACTAACAGAATCTTCTGCATTAAGAAATGATAGTGATATTGTGGAAAGACAAGAATAAATACACACCGGGCACAAATGCTGTTTTTATGTTGTTTGATTTGAAACTGAACGTAGCGGTTGCAAATAACGTAATCAAAGAAGTTTACCAGTCTGCGGACGAACTAAACCACTGACTCTGAACTAAAATACAAAAGGTCGCGCTCACGTGCGCACACAGAATAAACTCTCTCTCTCTCTCTCTCTCT
>WURV02211066.1:0-11020 GCA_011762755.2 Epimenia babai
AACATGGGGGACATGGGGAACATGGGGGACATGGGGAACATGGGGGACATGGGGAACATGGGGGACATGGGGAACATGGGGGACATGGGGAACATTTAACGGGGTGCCAAATTTCATACCAGGGCATGCAATCTCTCGGTATTTTCAATAAATATAGACGAAAGTTACTTAAAGCCGGTCTACAAATAGCTGAGGGCATGCGGGCAAAATGCTCTGTGTGGGCATAAATGTGAAATAGTTTAATCGATGTATTCTATAATTTAACAGTATTTTACTCGTGACAATAATCAGTACGAAGAAAATTAATCATTGTGTATTTATGGAAAATATTCTAATTATTTAAGAATTTTCCACCTTGGCTTTCAGCAATGCAGACTTAGTCGATACAGAGTTACCTTTTCTTACATAATGATCTGGTAAAAATGGCAGCCGATGTCTCTATTATGTCTCTATTATCAGGTCTCATTAATTAGAACGGACTTTAACATAATGATGTATTTGCATATAGCGATATTTATCTCCTTATTTGTCGCCGTCTGCGGCAGGAAGAGACTTTGGATACACCACGGGTGCATTGTGGGATATGACTGTTAGCATTGCGAACTATCCACTATCCCTTACCGCTGATGTACTGTACTAACATGAGCATTGTTATCCTTGAATGTGCCTTGTATATAACGCTGTATCAGGCTGCTTTTACCAACAGCGGCATCGCCGAGAATCACCACTTTAAGATCCCTGGAATATTCGATGGAGAAATAGAAAACAGGTAAAGAAAAAGTACAAGATTTATAGACCGCAAGTATCAGCCAACAAGATGTATACGGCAGCTATATTCAGCGCAGATACAATACCTCCGACATTCACATAATCACCCGTCAATGATGATATTAAACATCTACCCATTTGAGAGTCGGGTTGGGTCCAGCAATAAGTGATAAATGGCTTGTGGAAGGTCAGTGCTAGAGGAGTCGACCAGTGGGCAGTTCGAACCTGCGTCCTTACGGTTATTAGTCCAGAGCTCTTGGCAATCGACTAACTCTAACTGCTTCCCTGCGAGACGTGACTTTCTAAACGGCGTTTAACGACAACAAAATAATTGTTAATAACAATTCTTTGAACTAGAAAGCGATTTAAGTGATTGAACACAACTGGGATCATGTGATACAATATTGAGCACAACAAGGATCATGTGATAAAATATAATACATTCAAAATAATCGAAAGTAAACTCCGCCTAACTAAAAACATAACAGGCATTAATTCACAACACTTCATGTCACCATGAAAAATGTGATCTAAACATCGTCAACAAAATCCACAAATCCGTTTTACAATTGGATTAAATAAAATAAAAAATCAGTAAAATAATTATCGTAAAAAAGAGTAAATAATACAGTTATCTCCCTCATATACTACACCACTTAGCATTGATAGATGCGTATTTTCGCAAGAAAAATAGGAAGCACTCAAGTAGACAAATTCATTCCTTATATTGCTTACGCCTTTTTCTTCACTGCAGGCGTCGTCATTTTTCTTCATCAAAAACATCTACTAAAAAATTCTTTTATGTTAAATTTAATATTAAATTAATGACTAATAAAACGCTAATTACTCCAAGGATAAATAAGCCATAACAATTACAATAATTTGAAATTCAAAATAGTTACGGTAAAATTTTATAAGTCTTTAAAGAAAGGCCTCATCTGGAGTACAAGCATGGAGCACTTTGATGCAGAAAGATAGTAATTTGCTTAAATAAGTTAAACGGGGGGAGGGGGAACAAGGATGGTACCAAGCTTGGCTAAGTTGAACTGTCCAGGCAGTGGACATGCCACTCCTTTAGGGATTATAATTATAGAAATTGATACTATAAAGAGGGGTGAAGGAGACTGAACCTGATAACATGAGAGACTAGGATAGCAAGAGGTGAGTTGATTGATGTTCATCAGATGGTTCACGGTCTTGGGAGAAATGATAGATAGAACTTTTTCATGTAGAATGTGGAGGGCAGAACCAGAGGTCACTCGTTGAAATGAACACAGCGCAGGTATGCACTGTACAAATCAGAATCAGAATAAAGGAGGCTACACGGCTTGATGTACAAAAATATTCGTTTGGAAAGAAAATGGTGAAAAACTGAAATAATTTGCCGGACAGATCGGTTACCGCAGCCACCGAACGCGTACAAATGACATGTTGAAACTGAAAGATATTTGTAAGATGTACGAAGAACTACAGAGGCGAGTTCGGGGGTAATTTCATTAATCTAGGTTGTTTGCTTTAGTGATACACTAACTCTGCTAGTGATACCGTACTCATATGTTCCTAAACTACATCATGCTAGTATATAGTACGCATTTTTCATCACTGAAGCAAACTCAGATATACCAGGAAGTCAACGAATCACGCACCATGCAAAATTGCTATAACCTTTGACACGGATACAAAAATTAGAGATTAGATAATGAAACTGGTGATGCTAACACGAACATAAAATTACACTGTCCTAATTAATAACCTATATAGTAATATTAGTACTCTATTAAATATGTTAAATCAAATTTGTGTATGAATAAAACCTTAAAAACTGAAGAAATGGAGAATAACATAATAATGGCTTATTTAGGTGTTATGCTGGTACTTTTCCCATATCACTTTTCAAGTGTCTTATACCTATAGATATTGAAACATTTTTTTGTTTTCCCTGTTAAGTTTCAAAATAGTTTTGGGTCCAATTTAGTAAGGCTTGGTGGCAGTCAGGGCGGTTTCTCTAGCGTGTAGCGTGTACGGTCAAGAAGTGCGTTTTTATTCGGCTTTGGATGGTTCATTAGTGCATTTTTGAATTATTATTATTTGACGTTATTGGCACTACAGGTTCCATACCTTACAAATTATTGCCACCCCTTGTTTGACTAGCAGATCAGCGTTTTGAATGCCACCAATGTTGTCGCGACAAAATGCATATTTTAAGGAAACAGTGTTTGTTTTAGTTATCTATAGCAGTACTACATTTACATGCATTTTTATTTTGTTCCGTACTGAGACAGAGCTTGACAGTAGCATTACTATAAGTATTCATTCCCATTAATAAAGTAGCACTAAACTTCGTCTTTTCCCTATTCTAATCTCATTATGTTCCTACTTAGTATTATAGGATCGTTATCCTCACAACAAAATGTCGTTTCCGTATCCGTCTTATCACTAACGAAGGAAGCTGACGTCTGCGCGATCTATGATTGCTTGACGAGCAGTTCTAAAAATCTGTTGTTAAAAGTAACAATAAATCTCTTATGTGATTCATCATGGATACACTTATTGATTTACTACCCCAGAGAATACGAAATATTCCAACTTATATGGTAAATACTTAAACATACATCTGGATTGTGATCTTGTAACGTTATTACAAAGCCTGTTGTCAAATGTGCAAACGAATAAATACAGTGTATTTTTATTAGTGTATTTAAGAGACTAAGTCTTATCATTCATTCATGTCTTGACTTCCTTCCATGTTACTTGGAACCGAGTATTGTACTGTGCTTTTAATTAATAGTAATACAGTATGTAGGTTTATTGCTAACTAATTGGTGCACCGATGGCTTGATTATCGTTGGTCCGCATGCTGACCACATAACGGACGGGACGGAACAGTTGAAACATTATAAATACATGTAGGGAAGATACGCACAGTATAAATTTGTTCCGTAGAGTTGGCAATTTTGCAATGCAATGTATTTACTGCAATTTATCTCTTATGGATTGCGTGACGTGAAAATTGTGCTTACTAGTCTGTATTGAATCGGTCTTTTTCACAGGATTTTGATGGGCAGAAGAGGGCAGAGAGGTATTTCCAGGTGATTATAACGGTGTTTGCGGTAAGTTTTTAAAATATCCGCATAATTGACAGCTTAGTTCAGGATAGTCCTGTTGGTAATGTGCCTGTCTACGAATGAGAAAGTCGAGAGTTCGAATCCCGGGCTATATCAGTTGTGTTTTTCCCTTGTCTTTGGTCAAGGTACGTTATCCGAGTGGCGCTGGTCGCCTTAGCTATAAGTCATCAGTACCAATGAAACGCAAAATAATACACACTGAGAAAATACATTGGTGAGGGGCTTATTGGTGAATGGTTTAGAACTACCTTCCTCAATTACTTGTAAACTAACATTTGGGAAGCTGCGAAAGCGGCATTGATTAGCGATATTTAAACGGCCACTAGTTTGTTGAAAAGCGCATGAAAACATCTCACTGACACTGCATTTCTTTCTACAATACCACATCATCCAATGATCATCCAAAAAACTGCATTTCTTTCTACAATACCACATCATCCAATGATCATCCAAAAAACTGCATTGATTTCTACAATACCACATCATCCAATGATCATCTAAAAAACTGCATTGATTTCTACAATACCACATCATCCAATGATCATCCAAAAAACTGCATTGATTTCTATTAACCTCATCCAACGATCATCCGACAACCGCATTGATATCTAAGACAATCCGATTATACTTGTGCTGTAGGTCGCCGGTTTTATATGGGGTTACATCTGTCAGCAGTTCTCCCAGACCATGTACGTGTTGTTTGCTGGTCTCGCCATCTCCAGCTTGGTGAGTGATCAACGTCCGAGACCGAGCGGACATTTTTGTGCTGTTTAAACCTAGTCGCGCAGATAGTCGAATGGTAGGAACACTAGACTCGTAAGCGAAATGTCGCGGGTTCGAAACTGCTCCTGTGGGGCTAAAATGACCAAGGCATTAGCCTTCATTTTAGAGGTATACAAAACGCGTCGTTAAAACCGCTGGCTGGACACTAGACACTGGACGGTTGACCATCATCCTTCATGCCGCTTGCTCCAGTCGCCTACATACATCCGACGTATGTCGCACAATCCCCCGGATCTGTGATAGGTCAGGATTATTTACACGGAGATGACGAGATGGCATCGAGGTAAACGCCACTCAGACATCTCAGGAGAACTCAACGAATGCCGCAGGGTCTTGTAGATTCAAGTTTAACCATCAACCCGCCTGCTCACTACTGTTATCGTATCCTAATCACATGCATGTATTATGCCACTGACCTTCGGCTGTACCCTTCGGTTTGTTCCAGCTGACCTTACCACCGTGGCCAATATACAGAAAGAAGCCGATACAATGGTTAAAGGTCAAAGATAACGACGATGCAGTTGCGACTTCCGATAAATCAAAGAAGACGCCGAAATCCAAGAAGAAAAAAGACAACTAGAACATTATACATTGTCATTCATTGCAGATCTTAATAGATATAACAAATGGGACTGTATAGAGTTATATCTAGAACTGAATAATTACGTCATTCGTTTGTCACCAGATGAATATTAATCTCATTCACTGGGTCACTAGACGGGAGGTCATAGGACTGGATTAGTAGATGTAAGGTCGTTTGATGGGATCAGTAAATGTAAGGTCGTTTGATGGGATCAGTAAATGTAAGGTCGTTTGATGGGATCAGTAAATGTAACATCATTTGATGGGATCAGTAGACAGGTCATTTGATAGGATCAGTAGATATGAGGTCATTTGATGGGATCAGTAGATATAAGGTCATTAGATGGGATCTGCAGATTTATAGTTGTTGGAGTCATTGAGTTTAAAATGGTCGTGTGTTGGGTCACTAATTGTAAGGTCAGTAACTATAACGTTGGTGCTGGAGCCGCTGCTGCCCTGGACGAGATATGCTGCTTCTGAAGCGTGTAGAGCTGACGGCAAACATCGGCGCACAGATCGGTCGCCTGAACATAAAACACGACGACAACATGACAGAGCTTCCAGGGGAAGTAATCTTGCCGTTTCCGGTCATACGAATACATCAGCTTCAGCTTAGATTGGGGATTGGGTATTCAGAGTGAACGTGAACGAATCGGTAGTACATAAAAAATCACGAACTGCGATATCCAAATAAAATTCTCGTACATCCTGCATCGGATCCGAGCAAATTTTGAAGTTTAGTTTCAGAATTATTTACCTGAGATGTCATGGTAACTTTTTTACAATTGGTTAACACACACTAGGAGTGGGCGCAGTCACGGTGTGTATGGGTTAATGTGTTGTTAGGAGTGGGCGCGGTCATAGCGTGTATGGGTGAATGTGTTGTTAGGAGTGGGCGCGGTTATAGCGTGTATGGGTGAATGTGTTGTTAGGAGTGGGCGCTTTTCTAGCGTGTATGGGTGAATGTGTTGTTAGGAGTGGGCGCGGTCATAGCGTGTATGGGTGAATGTGTTGTTAGGAGTGGGCGCGGTCATAGCGTGTATGGGTGAATGTGTTTGTCAAATCGCTTGTGGGCTGAGGATGAACCTGCGGGTGGGCCTATCTCCATTTTGTCAGACAGACACTACAAGATCCCCCGGTACAGGATGAGTGCTGTCTAGTTCCACACGATGGCCAGTGGCCACCCCTTATTTTGCCTCCCGAACAGCGTAGGAATGGTGGCCTACCCTCATACCAGCCACAGTCCGCGTTCCAGTCAACCGTACTCGCAGTGGTCGGTGTTCTAGACAAGTTGACGTGTATCCACTGTCCAGTTCGGATCCAATACACACACATCGTAAGTGACCAGCAGTGTAGTCACGCGTGCAACGAACGATAGCATTTTATCCAAATCGAAAGAAGAAAATGTAACTCTGATCTCTATTTCAATAACTACGAGTAGTTAGTTTAGAATAACTATTTTGGTTATTCATTAAATAGTTGTGAAGAGCGGTCGAACGTACCGTATAGATCCGCCTAGTCAGACCTCGATGAAGGGAACATACCCAATTTCATTACAAGTCATTCTAGGTACGCCAGGCATGACAAGCTCGCTAATATTGTATAGAGGTAGGCTCATCAAAAAACTGCATGAATTCTAATGCACAATTTCTCGCAAAAGGCGGGGCTTCCGACCGCAGTTCGACTGGCACAGACAGATAGAACGGGTTGTCGGCTTCCGTGATTAATCCACACGATAATTTCGGAGTGATTATTTTCCGATAATTCACGTGGAGACCTTATGAATGTTTTATGTGACGAGGTAGATATTTGATACATATTTATATTATAATAAGTCTGTCAGGGTGTGATAAAAATCGGGCATCTACAGACTCGTAGCGCGGTCCTATCGTAACGAAGTTGGGAGTTTATAATCGAGTCGTGAGCACGCTGGACACGTAATCAAAGGGTCACGGGTTCGAATATGCCTGTCCGCTCCACACTGGCTTTTGGTTAGATGATCTTCACTCAGCTGAGCATTTATCCCCAATAGCTGGAGTAATCCAATCTCCAAAATCGATCCACGGTTGCCGTCATCTTTCACGCGTGTCAAAGGTATTGTATCTGCGCTGAATAGCTGCCCATAAAGATTCGTTTTATATACACACCCGAGAGCCTTGATTGGTCGATACTGGTCTATAATCGCGGTTCATTATCTCTTTACGATTATTACGGCCCTGTAGCGTCTTAACCTTAGATGTAAAGGTCTCGAAGAAGGAAGACCCGTGTAAATAAAGGTCAGGAGGGAGCTACCTCAGTGAGCGAGTCGACGTGAATGACGCCGCTAGATGACAGCGTGGTCACTTGATTGAGGTTAGGCAGCAAGGCAACCGTCAGAACGCCGTCGTTGCCTTCCCCATCAATGGAATCCTGAAACAGGGCGACGATTATGTTGCAATCGGTGTCTTATTTAAGGAAAAGGCGAGGTTTCACCGCTTGTTTATTGATAGGGGTTAGCCGCACGTAAATACTGCCTGTGAATGAAAGATCCTCGATAGCCCACTTGTTACAGGCCAAATTTATACATTTTGGTAAAGGTACAAGGTAAAATACAAGATTTATAGACTGCAAGTATCAGCCAATAAAGACTCTCGCATACCGTTTACAATCATTGGAGCTATGGCAGCTATTTAGAGAATATACAATACCATCGATGCTCGCATATAAAGATGATATATAGCCATGTCTACCCGTTTTAGAGACGGGTTTACTCCAGCAATCAGGATAAATTACTTGCTGAGCATCATGGTAGAAATGGTGGGCAGAATTTGAACCCGCGACCTTTCGGTTACGAGTCCAGACCTCTCTACCAAATGACAATTGCTGGGGTGAACCCGTCTCTAAAACGGGCAAATTATTTTTGACGGGTTACATGCAACTGTCACGTATTGTATCTGCGCTGAATATAGCTGCCATAAACATTCATTGTAAACCGTATCTCAGAGTATTATTGGGTGATACTTGTGGTCTAAAAATGTTCTACTTCACCATTTACAAGGCACTGCTGAGCGCAGGTGTATAACAAACTCCAACATATATATAGCACCCTGGATGAGGAAAAGTGATAACTAAACCATTTCGACGACATACCGTACTTGTGCCAGTTTCTTCCTCTAAACTAGGATCCAGGAGAATATGGTCGCCGTAGAGACGCTGTAAAGATCAGGCAATCAGTTCGGCAGTTGTCATGACAACTCTATGGATTAGCAGAGTTTATTTTACCTCGTCATATATAATATCACGCGATGTTGATTGAGTCTCGACCCAGGTATTTGGCATTTTGTGTCAAGCGTGAAACACGAGGGGAAAATATCCACAGGATGTCCCGATGTAATGTAATCGTTAAATTAATTTTATTGAATTTACGGAGCTCAAACATGGGATTATTGTCGATATTTTTCGCTATTTCTATCGCTGAATTGCATCACGTGGCTTATATTAATGTCTGGAAGTTGTCGATCGATCAGGCCTGGAAAAAAGATCAGAGAGAGTAGATTAGAGGACCGAGGAAATCAGAGGACTGAGTGAAACAGAGGACCGACGAGGTCAGAGGACCGAGGAGATCAGAGGACTGAGTGAAACAGAGGACCGATGAGGTCAGAGGACCGAGGAGATCAGAGGACTGAGTGAGAGGACCGAGGAGGTCAGGGGACCGAGGAGATCAGAGGACTGAGTGAAACGGAGGACCGAGGAGGTCAGAGGACTGAGTGAAACGGAGGACCGAGGAGGTCAGAGGACCGAGGAGGTCAGAGGACCGAGGAGATCAGAGGACCGAGGAGGACAGAGGAGATCAGAGGACCGAATAGATCCGAGGACCGAGGAAATCAGAAGACCAAGGAGGTCAGAGGACCGAGGAAATCAGAGGACAGAGGAGATCAGAGGACCAAGGAGGTCAGAGGACCAAGGAAATCAGAGGACAGAGGAGATCAGAGGACAGAGGAGGTCGGAGGACCAAGGAGATCAGAGGACCCAGGAGATCAGAGGACAGAGGAGGTCTTTAGGACATCAGAAGACCAAGTGAATGGACACCATGCATGTACTAAGTTAGATATAGTTTAACAGTGATAACGATATCAGCGCAGTAACAACTACATCAAGCCGTCTAACCCTCGGACTCACCGCAGAGGCAGCTGTGACAAGATCGTACATTTCGACACCGGCGTCTGCCAGTGCAAGCGAAACGCAGTTGATGGCCGCTGGCAAAACTGGAAATGAACCAATTCATGTGCGGCAATCCTATAGTAACTTATAGCTGACCGCTTCTAGTTGACCGCTTCCTGTCTGACATTTTAAAAGTTACTTGGTAGCTTTACAACTGACTGTATAACATGAAACATGTGGACCTCTTGCATGTTTGCTTTCATATTGCAGTGAATTAATTTCACTGCAACTGGTGCTCAAATTATATCCTAGTATCGATCACTGTGGTTTCCCTGCAGCAACCAAATAAGTATGAATAACTGGTTTTGAATGGACCAATTACATTTGAGAATGAAGCATTGATTTTCTATACAACCAATCAAATTTGAATATAAATCGCAAAGAGGTTCGAATATAAATCACCGATTCACTGTGAAACAATCAAATTTGAGAATAAATTTTTAAAACCAATCAAATCAGATTATGATTAACTGGTTTTGTATCGGCCAATCAAACTGGAATGTGAATCACTGGGTTTTCCCCAAACCAATAAAATTTTAGTAGGAATTACTGAAATTTTTGTAAACAACTGTTATAAACAGATCGCGTTAGGTCAAAATATTCCACTGAAACTAAATATAAAATGCAGGATCTTGAGAATATTTGATGCAACATCGACTTTTATAAATTATTTATATCAGTATTTGCAATGGTTTATTACAACTAACTAAGCATTTCTTTAGGGACGTACCTCCGCCATCATTGTGCAAAACAGTGACGTAGACATTAAACTGGGCCTTTGGGAACTTGTGCTGCGTAAGAATACATTCTCTCATTAAAGGTCGTTAGAGGTCACGGGACATATTGGGGAATTGTCTACGTTACCTTTATTAATCATGTTAGTTGGTTATAAGTCCGGCTATCTGTATACAGAAGAGCTTTACTTGGCTTTTAACACAGCTAGCCGATGTGGTTAACACGAGGGAGGGTGTGTTAAAGTCAGTAGTCTCACTGACTACAGTAACGTGGTCACATCGGAGCGTACACACCTGCTACATCGCCACCTGATTGCAAATGGGCGACTATCACAGATGAAGCTCTCTATGCTGTTTGCCCCACAATAAGATACGATTCGGTTTGTTGTGTTAGCAACAGGGTAGTTTACTGAAGAACGGATAATGGTCTAAACGGGGTAGCCCATGCCTATTGTTACACGTAGACACATGTACAGACACACAAACACACGGACACATACACTGACCAAATATCGCTCCAGGCCAAACCTCACCAGACTCGCATCTCTCCTGACCAAACCTCACCAGACACGCATCTCTCCTGACCAAACCTCACCAGACACACATCTCTCCTGACCAAACCTCACCAGACACGCATCTCTCCAGACCAAACCTCACCAGACACGCATCTCTCCTGACCAAACCTCACTAGACACGCATCTCTCCTGACCAAACCTCACCAGACACACATCTCTCCTGACCAAACCTCACTAGACACGCATCTCTCCTGACCAAACCTCACCAGACACGCATCTCTCCTGACCAAACCTCACCAGACACGCATCTCTC
>WURV02211088.1:0-11019 GCA_011762755.2 Epimenia babai
AGATAAATATATATATATATATATATATGATGAGACCAAAATTTTCCGTACATACACCATCTTTTCAGCCTGATATACATATATATATAATATATATTTTATTTGTGTAAATGTGTTAAAAACTTTCCCAATCCAGTGAATCCACCGTGTTTTAGTCTTTAGTCGTCTGCTTGAATGGAATTTATCTAGGTTACTTCGTTGCTAAGCGATAGAGTTACGTAGGAAAAAACTAGGTCATACCTTCTTGATTAACTAAGGTAAGAATCAAAAACAAGCCTCCGTTTACAGGTAAACTTCATCAGGTATATTGTAATATTGTCTTCTCATTATTTTCTCGTATCGATACGGACAACGCGACACCCCGCATCTTCGTCACTGTAATTAATTTTAAATTACTTCTCACAACCAATCCCATCCTGCACTCCGATTTCATCGGTGGCTTAACTTCTCAGCTACAACACTGCCGCTCTAAAACATCTTCAATTCCCCACCCACAGTGATATACGCGCCCGGGTATTAAATTGCTTTATCACTTTAGCTGCGGGCGTAAGATTACGGCGAAATATGGAAAATGAATCTAATCGGATTTTTAATTCTCCTTATATCGTCATATCAATTACGGCGGATTTTATCACGGGTCATATTATATATACAGTTTTTTATATTTTTAAATAAAATTCCAGTAGCCTACATTTATCAGTGACTTTAGCTCTAATTCCACTATATCCATTCCCTCCATTCCAAAGTCAGGATTCTTCGCTTAAAATGCATTTCAGAGGATCTTCTCGATGAGGTGCAGCTGGCGTAGTGGTTAGAGCGTTCGACTTTGAATCGATGGGTCCCTGGTTCAAATCACACTCTAACCATTATACTAACTGTGGCGTTTTTCGGGCTGAAAATGCCTTAAATCCCATTGGGGATCTGGGTAGCCCTTGCAGTGTGGCTCTGTTGGGGCTTTTTCCCCCCGACGTTTGCTGTGCTTCAGATGCTCTATATATGCTCTCTATGTCGCTTATCTCCCCGCTATGTTGTCATCTCATTGTAAATAAACATTGACCTATCATAGACTTAGCGGAGTGTGCGACATATGTAGTTCATATGTAGACATTTGGAACCAGCGGAGTGAATGGAAAAAGGTCAATTGTCTGCCCAGACTCGGTGGGTTTTCGCGCTAGGTGTTTTCCCCCACCCCATATAAGTGAGGCTCATCAGATTCTCCTGTTAACCACATTAATAGGCTCGTCTTGTACAAGGGCCCATGATGGCCTATCACAGCGGTTACTACGGTAATCAGCCTATGAATACATACATCTCGGAGCAGGAATTGCAAGGATTTTAGTTTCAGATGAGTAGACTGATATCAAAATACTGGTCGCGCTAATGGTCGAGTGGTTCGATAAGTGATCTTTCATGCCACGAGTCATTGGTTCAAATATCACACACAGATGCTATTCATATCCCTCTATTCAGTCATATATATCCATACAGGGAATAAGAAAAATTTTCGTGCTTACAAAGGTCGGGGAAAATTGTATGGGGGAGGGTGGGGAGTCAATGGAATAGCTTATGAATGTGTAATGAGTTAACATATCATTGCAAATATGTCTATGGTTGATACCATTCACGCTAAAGAACGAAATCCCTCTTGTTTACTAACCTATTAGAAATCGATATGAATGACTATCTTAATGTTTTCGTAATGACATCAAAGTACGCTTCATCTTTTGTGCCACCTTACGGTCTCGCGATTCGCTTTCTCAATTATTTCTTGATCGATTGACTAAATAACCCGTTACTATGCGACGACGTGCAAACGTCTATATGGAAAGGCAGATGGAATTCAGCGTTAACTAGAGGCGTTACTGTAATCATGTGTTTTGGGCGGGAATGTGCGAATTTTAATCACCAGAATTGTCGAGTAATTGCGAAGATTAACATCGTTTCTGTGAACGAAAAAATTTGAGGGAAATACCGTTCCGTCACATAACGATGGTCTACCCGCATGCATTTAAAGGTAGTAACTGACACTATCGATAAGTGGTGTATAATTAAGGGATGGAATGTTATGTTACGGAGGTTGACATAGTTGTGCCTCATAAGTAACAGAAGAGAAAGGACAGAAAACAACCCTATGCCTTGGTCGAGCTCGAACACAATCCACAAACTTCAAACGACCTGATGTTCAACTTTTTTTTTATCCTGGAAAAATGTTAAGTTGGTGACTTAAAAGAAACGTATACATTTCGTTGTTCACTTAACGATATTATGCCCAACGTCCCTTTTGTTGCTTGCAATACAGAGACAAAAAGCTGAATTATTTGAAAAGAACAGACTAATGATAGTTTGACATGAAGGGTGGGCCAGAAAAAAATAGAGGCGTGTTTACCAATCATATCTCATACATTTTTCAGTTAATATATTTTTAAATTCACAGACATCTTTGTCCATCATATCTTTTGTACTGTGTCACATATCAGCATAAAATATTAAAAAATAAGAGAATACTGCTATATTTGCATTAAGAATGTCGTAAAAATGGGTGTAACTAGTGAAAAACAACGTGATCATGTCAATTTCAGATAAATGCAGAGCCTAATGATCCCGTCAGCCTAGCAACTGTATACACTAGAAGGGAAATTTAGTGTAATTAAAAGAACTGCTCAACATGTCCCTCTTGTCTTTCAACACCAGCAGCGAGTCGCGGTCTCCATTCATCAAAGCCGGTGCAAGTCAATCTCTGAGAAATCGTGTCCTAAGCATCAAGCATCATGGAAGAGTTGTTCTATGTGGTGAATTTCTGCTCGCTTGTACACATGTTCCTGCAATGCTGCGCAGATTCTGTAATTTGGAAAGCAGTTAGTCTAGTGGTAGGAGCACCGGACTCGTTACCGAACGGTCGCGGGTTCGAAACTTCCCACCAGTCGACTTTTCTGCGGTGATCCTCAGCAAGTCATTTATTCCCGATTGCTGGAGTAAACCCGTCTCTAAAATGGGTAGATGATAGATATTATCCTTGACGGGGTGATATGTGAGTGTCGAAGGTATTGTATATGCGATGAATAGCTGCCAGAAACATTTAATTGTAAACCGCATCTGAGAGCCTTTCTTGGCTGATACTTGCAGTATATAAATGTTGTACTTTACCTTTTTAATCTACCGGATCACTCTGCTGACTACTGACTTTGACCCTCAGAAGCGTCCCATTTTGAGACGCAAGGACTGAGATCGTCGTGGTTTCCCTACACGCATGTGCGAATTTAGACTTCCTGTATGCGTATTATAGCATTGTTTTTTATTTTATAATCAATTGTAATGCCTTTTATGTATATATGATAGTTCGATACAATTCTGAGCTGTGATTATGACCTGTCAGTGTCGTTTGCAAGTAAAATAATGATATAAATGATCGAGATACATTGTGATACTGAATATATGGACACGATCTGTGGTAGTATGACAGAACCATAGTAAGTCAAGGGGCGGTTACACTGGAAGGGGAAGAAATTGATAGCGCGGACGTATTCATCCGACCTCCACCAGTCGAGATAAAAATAACGGTTCGAACTTGATAATATTTCCCGGTGGAATTAAAAGAATGTTTATTCAAGATTTCGTTTCAAAACTGACTAAATCATCATTATAGACCAGTACTGTTTCCGTTTGATTATCACAAATCAAGAATGGTCGTGGTCAAACAGAGTGACCTCATTTTACGCGGACCCAAACGGCATGGTGTAACAGAATAAATACCGGAACTGATTTCGTGAGCATTTCAGCGCCGCTTTGAAGCGCAACTTGCTAGAAATCGGCGCAATAACGTCGAAGCAATTTAGAAAACAGCGCTAGACCTACCCGCGAAATCAATGCGGTTGCCCGCAGAGATGTACACCGTAGCTAGTGAAATTACCGTATTAGTTCAAGTGAAACGATTCTCTTATGGCACGCTCCTGTAAAATAAGACGCCCATTCCGGACGAATCAATTTTCACGCATTTGCCTGACCGTTATGTAGACCAGGCATTAATTAAAGAACGTCGTCATGCGCGTAGATGGATATTGCAGCGGAATAGGGAAAGATGAAATCAGTTGGAATATCTCACAATACACCTGGGCTGTTTTGCGTTATGTGAAATACAATAGCTAGCATTTTTGGAACCTAATAGTCATCAGGTAATCCAATATTTATTCATTCCTTTTTGTGTTTCTAGTGATTATACGAAACGCCATGGCACTAAATTTTGGATTTTGCGCAAGCCTGGAAGCCTGTCTTGGTGTTTATGTCGACCCACGCCGTACAGAAAGACAATCGAGATTGGGTATCACCATGGGGCTAATCGCCGTATCCTCGCTTGCGATGCCGGACATGTCGTCCATTTATCGGCTTCCCTCTTTAATCACCTATATATCTACGTCTCTATGGTGCGGTGCACGTAGTGTACGAGGTCTTGCATACGCAACGTTGTGTGCGTGGAGTGTATTATGGTATAATTTACGAGGTGTGTAGGTGCGATGCGGTGTTCATGGCGTGGGGTACGTGGTCCAGTGTGAGTGGAGTTGTGTAGTTATGTGTAGTGTACGCAGTGTAGGCATCGTTGCTGGTGGGATTATGCAATGATTGGCAGGCACACCGTGTATGGACGGTTCTCTGTGGTTAAAAGACAACGCACGTTTTGTGTCTTGTTTTTTTTTTCTACGCCGTAAACTTCTCGGCTACTCAGTTACTGCGACCACCTCCTATTCCCACTGTCCCGTTGTACTACTCCGCAGTAGTGTCTTCATTGTCAATGCTCTTATATTTTAAAACTACCTCTCCTTTTTGTTCACTCAATCGCTCATCATAGTGTTCTTCCTACATTCTTGCTTGACTTACATCGCTCATTTAATCCATTTAATGTGGGGTTGATCTGGTTTTACTGTCTACATGTGTATAACTCAATATTACCTAGTGGATTATGTCTTTATTTGTTGTTGTTACTTATGTCTTTATTTGTTGTCACTTTTTAATTATGCACTAGTATTATGATGTTTGCCAAACCACTCCCCAGTGCCTCTGGGCAAGTATACTTGGTAGAGTTAAGATTGTCTTAATTTCAATTTCCGTTAGTTGATAAACTATTATGTTTTTCCTGTGCTTGATATGAATGCCACGTCAACCCGAACGAACACAACCCGGACTAACACGAGATTCCGGACAAACATGATAACCTGGACTAACACGACCCTCGCGAACAGACCTAACGCGACAACCCTGCAACCCTGTCTAACACGATAGCCATGGCTAACACGGCAACTCTGGTAAAGAGCTCGAATACACTTTGCCGCAGCTCTCAGCTTCTAGCTTCTAGGAGAAACACTTCAGTAACACATTACATCTGTAGAAAACAAACGAGGACCGGTAAACGCGCGGCCGCAACACGCCAGGACCCGTGCCGTGTTAGACGGCGCTTTAACACACATTACAAAACCGTAGCCCAGTTACAAAATATCCACAACCTGCTACGATAATGCGTAATATAAAACAATGACGATATTGTTGCACATAGTATTATTACCCGACTACATTACACACAAATATGTGGATATTTGCAGAAAGAGTAAATCGCGAAGTCGCAAGAATGACACCCCTAGCTCTTGCATGTCACATATGATAGCTATAACGATGCATATGCATGAAGGTATACGCCTAGCGGGAGAGAGACGAGTAAAGCTACGATGAAACAATAGATTCATACTGAGATTTACAAAAATTTTGTAGAGGTCGCTTTCTCAATACTATTGGTATTCACTTGTTCTTCTGTTATAACACGAAATTTTATACAATACACGGAGGTATACGACCATGCCTCGTATTCACATATTCCTTTCATAGAATAGTAACACAGTGCATAATGTGATATGTGCAACGTAATAATCCGTATGGTTCATAAAGGACGATGAGGGCTGTTCACGATTCAATTAACGACCCATCCCAAATAACGGGAGGGGGCAAACCTGCTGTTGACATTAAGTGGTACTTAAATCGGTCAGCACATTGATTGCGTCATCGGCACTGCGACCATGACACTGTCTGAGTGGGTCCATTCCTTGAAGTTCCGGGGCGGGGAGGGGGATTTGCCATTCTCGTTCCAGTACTTCAATCATCGTAACAATATTTGCCGGGTCCAGTTTTTTTTCGCTATGCATTAATTTTTCTTTCATCAGCCAACTCAATTGAATTCGATCGTTTATTCAACAAAATACAACACATAGTGAGCACATATATGTACATAACCAATCTAAAAGCTGATAACAATAGTAATAATAATGCATAATTTACAGAGGAAACTGCCCCTCTGTATACTTGGATATATTGAAGTTTCAAACTCTATATTAAATACATATTATACAATCCAAAAATCTATATATTATAGATACAATCAAGCAATCCATTATATACACTATATAATTATATTATGTATATAATATCAAATTATATATTCTAAACAGACTACACAAATTTCTCACAATGTTTTGCCACGTGTTTTTCAAAATGATTTTTCAAATATAGAATTTCCACTAAAGAAAAAGTTCGTATCATCAGCAAATGACAATATCTCAGAATGTTACTAACATTATATCATTGGCGTAGAGAATAAATAACGATGGACCCAATATTGAACCTCGCGATACACCACGTGTGATATCTAATAAGTTAAAATTTACGTTATTATATGACACAAATTATTTTATGCAACATGCCGCTACTCATCTTATTCCATAAAGTTCAAGTTTTTTCTTTAAGATATCATGATTTATGGTATCAAATGGTTTTTGAAAATCTATAAAGACTCCCACTGATAGTCTGGGGTTTTCATTTGCATTAGAAATGAAATAAAATTTATTTTTTAAAGCGTACTTATTAGCTAAGCTGTCAAACACACTTAACATGAAACGATAACCAACCAGTCTAACACTGTAATGTAATTACTTTAATTATCTAAAATTAGCACCTAACAGTATATAGGTCATACAGATCAATATTGGATACGGCTAGGTACATTTACAGAGAGCATGAAATAGATAACGATGTTGAATAGTACAAGTAAAAGTAGAACAAATATCTAAAAAAGAATGTAGGCAAAGTCGCCATCAATATGACGGATTAGTGAAAAGCCGAAACAGGCAATCTGTCCTTGAAAGTGTGAGTTATGGTTTTTCAATAATTGAATTTGTGCCAGTGATGTCGAATGATTTCTCCTAAAAGCATATCGTCAATACAAAATAATTTTATTCTTTTTCAATAAATTTAATCAGCCAATTATTATAAGTGTTTTTAGAATTTTTGAAAATTCAGGTAACAGAGAGACCGGGCGGTAATTAGTCAAGCTTTTAGTCCAGCAATTAGTGAAGCTTATCTCCAGCTCAAATAGTCAATAGGTGTGTCTCATGAGGTGGGCTGTAGCAACAGAGCAATTACACAAACAGCGCCGTCGGTGATATTATGGTGGTGGTTGAAGCTACCAAGGAAGAAACCTGATATCGTGGGTATATAATATGACACTAGTTCTCACAGCGACTGCGAAATGGGCGAGAGATTTACGTTTTAAAACTGATCCTTCGTCCTATTCGTCGCTTTTGGTCTAGAAAAGTCACCGAACCTTCTATTAGCGTTTGAAATACGGGTGTGCATATAAACGTAGGTCGACGTTAGCGAAATTCATACAAAGCCATTATTATAGTGTTTCAATTTTAGAAATAAAAACTGTTATGTTTGTTGATATTCGCAAAACCCACTTCATGACAATATATGGAACCGTAGTGCCGAGCTCATACATTGAGTTACCATATATATTTTTTTCTAATTCTAGATTATGAGGTTTGAATACTAAGTTCTACAGAATCGCGATTGCAATCCATCTTGTATTGTTGTCCCTCTTTTATGTGTACGCTTTCTTCAAAGGAGATGGAATCGGGTAAGACCAACGGCGAATGGGACGCGAATCGCTCTGAAGAAACGACAGACTGATGGATGGCGGAGAGGTTAGGAGGGCCAGCACAGGGTTATCGTCAGGGCGGTGTTGGGTAAATATATCGAGATTTTGTGCAACCTGGAACGAAGTGGTTAGATGCAACGTGACAGTGGGACTAATTTGTAAGCGCTAGTGGTTCTGCAATTTTATGCGCGCCATAGCCATAGTGTGGGGAGATATCACAGCAAAAGAACATCCAAGAACGAAATACAGTTACGGTCTTGCTGTGAAGTTAAATGAAATTTATTTGATTAAAGTGTACTTATTAGCTTAGCTGTCAAACACACTCTACATGAAACAATAGCCTAATGGTCTAAAACTCGAATGCTATTATTTGAATAATATAAAATTAACGCCTAACCGTTTACAGCTAATACAGATCGATGTTAGATACAATTATGTATATTTACAGTGAGCACGACATAGATAAGTGTCGTATTAAATAGACATTAAATTAACTGTCGCTCCCACGTGTTTATCAAACTTCAGACTAAGTGTTAATTATGACCGGTTTAATCTATCTATAAATTGACAACCACCGTTTTGATGAATAACGTTAAATCGACCACGCCATGACGAATTTACAAAATGCGTGGTAACACTGGTTTTACTAACGATTTTGTAACGATGTACGCTATTGGTTGGCTTGCTCGGTCTGATATATCCCCAGGTAAACTTCAGCCGCTCTAATCAATGTCTACTATGACGGATATCGTCGGCAGCCAATAACGAGAAAATGTGTAGGAGCCCGATCTTATGAAAGGGTCTAGACCCTCTGTCGCACACACGCCCTTCGCCAGGTAAGAAAATACGTTGATTATAAAATGATAAAGTATGTTGACTTTTCGATCTAAGAATTAGGATGACATATCAGGCTATTGCTCAATAATATCTTTGAACACACTGTTTCGGGATGTATACGTGTTTTCGCCAAAGGTTTCGATAACGAAATAAATAAAAAAAACAAGTGTTTAATGTTCGCTTCAATTACTAACAATATTAATTATAATATTGTGTTTATTCCTATGTATGAGATTGTTGTATCATACGAAATTTTTATTATGATATTAGTTTTAATTAATTATAATATTATTTCGTGAGACAGTTTCATTATTATAAATCGCATACTGATTTTTAAAATAAGTTTATGTATTAATCAACATTTTGCCAAAAAAAACGGTCAATATCAGCGGTGACCGAATGAGTCCCGCTCGACACTGCGAGACCTCAGATACGGGCACGTGGTTCGTGGGGCGTGTTTCTTCACCTCAGACACCACGGTGTCCCCGTTGACCTATTGCTATAACTAATTCAGCGTATGCGGAGATTAAGGAACAACATTTTTTACACTAACTATATGACATTTATTTAACAAGCTTTTGATTGTAAATAATAAATAGATATAATTCAGCGTAGACTTGTAGATTTTCGGTTGAGTTGGGTTTGATCAACTACGCTTGCATTTCGAACGCAGAAACAAGTCCGTTAAAATAGGCTGATTACCAAGGTAATGGCTGCGTTGGTTTACTGGCCCTTCACAACGCTAGGCTCTGCGGTCAGTAGCAACTAAACCGAGCAACCACTCATTGGTTCGCGGGTACTTACATGATTCCTGATTACAATACTTTTTCTTCGACCAAGTGATTCAGTCAAAACTACCGTAGCACGACATTATAAAATTAATAACATTATTATCGTTTTATGTGTACACAGATATGTGTATCTCCATGCGAGATAGAGTTTTGTTTTGATCACGCAATACAGGGCGTATTATTTTGACATGATTTAAGTAATACCAGGTAAAGGTAAGATAAATTACAACATTTATAGACCGCAGGTATCAGCCAATACAGTGTCTCGGATCCGGTTAACAATGAATGTTTATAGTAGCTATATTCAGGGCAGACACTCGTACGCCACCCCGACAAAGATGATGTCAAGCGTTTATCCATTTTGGTGGTGGGTTCACTCCAGCAATCCAGGATAAATGACTTGCTGAGGATCATCGCTTCTAACTGCTTCATAACTGCTTCTCCTATAAACATACCGGCCACTTATATGCAGGATAATAAATCATAATGGTAAGTCTATGGAACGTGCCATTAATTTTGTCCAGTCTAGTATATCCTATTATTTTTCACTTTGGATTCACTGTAAGACTAGTGGTCTTTTTTGTTTCTCGAAAGCACAGTGAAAATTTCAAACGTTGTCGACGGGCGAGCCGCCAAGAGTTAGTCTCGCCCTGCTGATGATTGACGTAACAGTAATACATATATTTATTCATTCATTTACTCAATATTAACTCGCTATCGTACAGGATATCCTCGCGTGATTACATACATACAGTCCGTTGGCGACTAAGGACACGAGACATGATTAAAAGTAATCACTCATCGTTATAAGGATTCTCCTCCCGACATCTAGTTACACGCAGTAGCAACTAAAACGATGGTAAAGAGATTTCTTAATTACATGTAAACACAAATGAATAATAGGTGGATGAGTGATACTGGATAACCAATTATAATGTATGTATAAACAAAAACATATTAAGTTTTATTATAAGAAAGTCTGAGCGTGGTACCATCTCAAATGGCTACACCAACTCTTCAGAGGATAGCTCTTCAATCGCGAGATTTGGTAAGGTGGTGCTGAGATGTGTTTTGACGGATATGCGATTTGTTCAAGCGCGGATGTATTCGGGGAATATTATAGGACAATGCGAATTGGCTACAATATATCTTCAGTGGGTAACTCCTCAATCGCGAGATGTGGTAAGGTGGTGCTAAGATGAGTTTTGAACTGTATGTGGTTATTTAGGGAGCCGGTGTATTCAAGAAACGTAATGGAAAATGTCATATCTGTGTTAGTGAAAATTTGATAAATCACAATAGTTTTTCACTTATTTGATTTTATTTAAGCGTCTTGTATATTTAAGACGGCAGATACGAACGGCTGCGTCGTTATGTGGACTATTTGTGTATCGTAGAATGTAGCTTTGTTATACATAC
>WURV02211099.1:0-11017 GCA_011762755.2 Epimenia babai
AAAACGAAGTAACAAAACATAGGGTGAGATATTTTTTTCAATTTATTAGTGCAAACATATTGAAATGAAAGGTTTTTCAATATTGTATTTAATAACGCGGAAAGAACGCGGAATTTGACATTTATAACGCGGTAAATTATTGGCCCTACTATATACTTTAAAATCATGTAGTGCAAACATTCACATGCACCATGACAGACAGTAGTACCAGCATCTGAATCACAGCAGTGTCAGAGAGAAGGACCGCATGCATAACAATCCTACAAGGGCTACCCGGACCCCATGAGCTATAACCACCCCTGCTCATGGGGTCCGCTTAGCCCTTGCAGAATTGTTCGGGGACAACTTTTTTATTTTTCAAAATATCACAATATTTGTAATGGCTCTACTGAAGATATAAAAGTCATCTATATTTTAAGTGCATGAGCTACTAGATTCTCTCTCTTCTTTCCTTGTGTTGTACATAAATGAACGTGGTGATTTTATCCATCGGATCGGATCATGGTGCAGATCGTGATGAATGTCAATCATCACCGTGTAAGAACGGCGGCGTTTGCACGGATCTCCTGAACAATTTCTCATGCGCGTGCAAACCGGGCTTCACTGGCAGACGATGTGGCACTGACATTGATGACTGTGTCGGGAACAACTGCAAAAACGGGGCAACATGCGTAGACGGCATCGCGTCGTACACGTGTTCTTGCGCGCCGGGTTTTACCGGCCCATTCTGCCAACTCCCGCAAAGTCAGTTTCTGACATGCGAATACATGTATCAAATCAGTCACAAACAGCATAAACATTTTATATTATAGCCTTGAATGTAATCACATATCTTATGTACATGAGTGATCTTTATGTGTTTTCAAATTTTGTACATGTGGCTTCGAGACTGTGCAATGGCAGGTGAAACGGATTGGGTCCCCTAATACTTGACTCTTATTACAAACCGGGGAGGTATAGTTCATGACTGGAAGAAAATGTGCGAAAAAATCTCTCGCCTTCAGTTGTTCCAGCGCTTAGAAGCTACACTTCTACCAATCGACTCTTATGTATTTGATTTATTCGTCAGTTAATGGCGGATGGAGCGAATGGTCTGAGTGGGGTCAATGCAGCCGGTCATGTGGAGCAGGGCGGCAGGAGAGGAAACGATCGTGCACGAACCCGACTCCGAATGGTGGTCTAGCGTGCAAACCTGATCACTTCGTAGAGATGAGGCTCTGTAACAACCAAACATGCCCATGTGAGCTGTAAATATGACATGTTGAAATGCACATACCAGGGTAGGATGAAAAGTTCAAGCCGACCATGATGCCTTTTTGGATTGTTTAGTGGTTATTTATTAAAAAACATTGTCCCTCTTATGCTCTACACACTTAGTCCAACGATGTTGCAAGCGCTTCAATACCCGCGGTATGAAAGTCCACATCTTGATCACTGAAAAACTGCTCGATGGCACTTACGGCGTCATCATTGGTTCGATATCGTTTGCCAGCCAAAATGTAGATAATGTAAGGGCATTACCGTAATGTATCCACCATATCAGCATGGATGTCCTTTTAGACTAAGCCTTTCATAGCCAGATACTTGATAACAAAGTCTGCCCATTTTGGTCTGAAGCTGCCGTACGTACGAGGTAATACTGCACTAATGATGAATAAATGCGAGTACACTGGAGACAACTGTTCACCTAGTCACCACAATGACTCGCCTTACTACATGAAAAGTTTCATCTGTCTAGCTTGGCTCGTCCTTGGTGAGCCTATAAACTTGTCAGTCACCCCTCGTAGCTATACAACTATATCAGCCTAATTCCTCTCATTTTCTACTTGCCGAATTATTTTCTACCTGGTGCATTGTAATGTAATATTTATACCTTTCATGCACAGAGATCAGTTAAAGGTGAACCCTCAACTGCATCGGTGTATAGTATAAAAGTAGAAAACCCATACGCCACACGGGTGTACTCTAAGAATAGAAGAATCTGTATAAAAATATATAAAGAATACATCAACTATCGAACAAATAAAAAAAAATGCATTTATCAGTACGAGTGAGTAAATGTTTATATATATTTAGACACTTGTGTCAGTTGTCTCCATTCAGTCAGTTTATCTATTTTTTATGTTCATAAAATCATGACATTTATGGCAGTTTGTACGCCGGTGGAAGCTCCCAGAAACGGGATGTTTCTGTGCGACGAGCCAACTTCGGAACAACCCGATGAGTGGTTATGTGTCACCCGGTGTTACCCTGGTTTTGACTTCTCCAACACCATCCCTTCCGAGTACAAATGCGGCCCGTCGACCCGCTACATGTGGACTGGTCAGTCGTCCAAGCGTGAAGATCCATACATCTTGCCCGACTGCAGCTGTGAGTTATCTTGTCAAATTGGAAGCATTCCTTAACCTATAGCTAGAAACGCCTATCCCCTCGAATGTTGATTTGAAGCATCTAAGTATTATAGAGAGACTACCACTTTGGCAATCGCAGCTCAATGACTCAAGGATCATTACAGTAGAGCTGACCACCAGCAAACAATTTTGAATCGCATTTTGTCAGTTACGAGTTTTTACTACTTGACTATCCGATTCCTCAGAACTGTCATTCGATTTATTATGAGGTTTGTTGTATGAATTGTGCTCGCTACAGGCTCGCTAGGGGGCAGGGCTTTAGTTGTGTGATCATTGGATTTGAATTCCAGAGGCCTCTAAGAGAGACCCTAAGTTCAGACATTATATTTATAAGTCTTGTATGGCACTCACCTATCTCTTTGATACCTCGTGACCCTACTATGAATAATCCTCATCAACCACGGATTAAGTGGAATGTGTGACATATCTAGGCCATCTCTCGGTATTTAGGACTAGTGGAAAATTACCAATGTTATATGCATCACGCCTTTATCCAATATACCTGTCTCGCAGGATTTCTGCTTCAAAAACAATCAACTTAACCATGTGTAAAAATAGTCTGTAAATAGATTTTATTCATTATTGGTTCCCTAGATGTAATATGTTGCCTGAAATTTTTTAATGTGAAAACTTAACATCGACGAAGTAGTGTAAACTATAATAGCTAACGTAGGTATGATTAAATGGAAATAAATGGATTATTATTATTATTATTATTATTATGAACAGGAACGCGATCCTTTTTATAATCTCGGTTTATGAGGCGTCACCTCTACTGATCTCCATACCGTTATCGCATTCTACTCATCCTATCAGCCACGTGTAATCGATACACCTAAATAGGCTCGGTGTCGTCCACATTCACCGTTGCGTTATCCAGTTGTGGATTTGCCGACTAATATCACCGCTACTGTGACCGTCTCATTCACCGATGTCCCGTGCGGATCGAACAATGACGTCGCTGAAATTGACAAGGCGATCGACCAAATAAGGATGGAGATGAATTCCAGCTTAGCGTGCAGCGGGGTGGATGGCAACTGCTCTTTTGATATCAAGGTCGTGCTACATCAGCTCTCATTTATTGTTACCTCAGACTTGACTTTTTATGTTGGTATACTTGCCATTACCTGTGCGTTTTATTCTTACCACCCAGTGGGTTTTTCAATCTATTTCAATAATGCTGCTTCACGCAGGCTTCCCATGTATCCGAGATGCACTTCAAAATTCATACACTGCGTACTAATGATTTCCGGCTTTCCTTTTCAGGTGACGAACTGTGGCAGGCGCGAAAGATGGAAACGCAATGCTGAACCCGTTACCGTTGCCATGACAATCAGTCAACCAATCGTCGTGCCTGACCTAATTTTGAGTCAGGCAGACACCGACCGTATGTCTCAGTAACGCTGATCCAATAGAGTGAAACATTGACGCATATTATACATACATCATATATGGTATTTAAATATTAACGCGTATGTAATTATCTACCTTTGGTTATTAGAGATTTACAGAAAATTTCGGACCTTAAGCAATGGTATAGATTCATGATAATTTGCTTATCACAAAAATGTGATATATATGATCACAATAATAAACATATATTACTTGATTAGTGTCAACCGAATTAATTTTTACGGGGTGAGCCACAAAAATGTAACCAAAATTAATCGGCCAGAACTTTTTTATTTTTGTTATATCTATCATTTTTTTCGCTACTATGATGGGGAAAGACGAATATTTACCATGTCGTCAATGGCGTGGGTGAGATAAAATGAAATTTATTTGATTAAAGTGTACTTAATAACTGAGCTGTCAAACACACTTCACATGAAACAATAGCCTAATGGTCTAAGGCTATAATGTAATTACTTAAGTTATTCAAAATTAACACCTACATTATGCAGGTAATGCAGATAGATCAATGTTAGATACAATTATGTACATTTACAGTGAGAATGAAATAGATAATGCTGAATAGTAGCGTGGAAAGTAGGACAAATATCAATAAAGATATATGTAGGCAAAGTCGCCACATAAGGAATTAGTGAAATACAGAAACAGGCAACCTCTCTTTGAATGTGTAGATTCTCAGCGAATTAATATAGTACTGATGAAATATTTAGTAAAAGCAATGCTGAATAAGTGTGTTTTGAGATTACTCTGAAATTGGCTGACAGTTTTAGATTGTCGAAGTAGGCTGGGTGTGCATTGAAGAGGCGGTGTGCAGCAGCATAGAAAGCAGGTAGCACATTTTGTACGAGAGATTGCAAGCATAAGGGAGGAAGATGAGCAGGTTGAAATGCACAGACAGTTGTCGATTTTGCTGGTGATAAATGACAGAAACTCATTTATTGGTTGGAAACGACTGACTTTGGGCTGACAGTTGACTTCCATCCATTCACGTCACTGGTGTAAAATTCCAATGGAGAGTGTATGATATGCCACACACTAAGCATAATATGTGATATTTAACGTGATATTATGACCTATTTATTATTGATATATCACAATATGGTGAAATATCAGAGTTTATATTTGCTATCTTGTGACACCCTATTTATTATGTTCAGATAAGCCTTTTAAAGTGTCGTTGATGGCTTCCACAACGGATAAACCTTGACCTTCACAAAAAATTCGGTTGTTAATCCCACAGCTCTGACTGAAATGTTGAACGCAACGGCCAGACGCTTGGCTGAGTCCGTGGGGTCCTTGGATGGATGGGTGAAGCGAATCGAGGCAGATGCAAAGAGCGGAAAATACACTCTTACTGTGTACGGTAAACCGCACCAGGCCAATAAACAAGGGGTAAACATCACGGGCAAAGTAACATGCCCACCCGGTACTGCTCAGAAAGGTCCAGTGTGCGGTATGTGATACATAATACATAAGATGTGATCCCTTTGGCTCTCTTTAGCAGTAAGATAAAAAGAAAGGTACAGCAGGTATACACAGAAGCTCTCAGCCAGTGGACGCTCACACCCTTCATTTATTACTTCCTATCGTTGCTAGCTATTCAGTGTACAAACAATCGTTTCGATGCTCAGACGTTACATTGGAGGAGTAGTACTAGTTATAGACAAACTAGAACCACCAAAACCTGGAAAAATAAACCTGGACCCACGATCTTGAATGACGAGGGTGGTGCTTGACATCATAAAGGAGAACCGTTTTACCGTTCGTAAATTTCCTTCAATGACTAGCAACAAACGATGGATGGTTAATGTTCAATCAGCAAATACAGAGTGATTGTAGCACCGGTAGCATCGGAACAGATGCGTCTAGTCAGCGTGTGTCATTAAGTTTGTGTGATTGACTTTGTATTTAGGCTATTAGTGAACATTTATCCATGTTTATATATATATATATATATATATATATACACATAGACAATAGACATACATGTTTGTTTGCAAGTTAGTTTTGTGATATTAGTGCATGATGCTTTTTATAAAGGTAAAGGTGAAGGTGAGGTTTTGGTGCTACTTTATAATTAAATGGAGCTTGCGTTGCGTGTTTCTACCGTGGAGCCCATATATCTGTTGATTAGAAGAACTGTCATCAAACTTATTATTAGAGTGTAATCAGCTCTCAAAACAGTTAATGCCCAGTGGAAAAAGCCTTGTGTAACTACATCTAAATGCCTATGTATAACATTTAAATTTACTTTCAGTCGTATGTAGCGCAGGCCAGTATGAGAACAACACGTTCTGCCTGCCATGTCCGATCGGGATGTACCAACCCAACGAACGACGTACTGAGTGCATCCCCTGCCCCAGGGACAAGACAACCCTCGACCGTGGTGCCAGATCACCATCTCAGTGCATCAGTAAGTGCATCGCTTTAGCACAAAAATCACTCGGTTCATGATTTCTAAAGAGCAAATACATAACATGAAATATTTTCAAATATAATGTACCTATTGAATATGAGCAACGTGTCCAACACACTTTACATCGGTAAACACTGAAGATAACTGATGCCTGTAATGTTACAGTTCGTCTACTTAGTATACTTTTACTGTAGCCTACTCATTCTGTAGCATACTTTTACTGTAGCATGCTTTTACTGTAGCATGCTTTCACAGTAGCATACTTTTATTGTGACACACTTTTACTGTAGGATACTTACTTCAATGTAGCATGCTTTCACTATAGCATATTTGCACGGAAGCATACTTTCATTGTAGCATACCACATATCTGAAGCCTTCTCCAAATGGTCTGTAGTGATGACTTACTTTTATTTTAACTCAAGCACGTAGCTACCCACGGAATCAGCCAGAGAGACGGATGTATGCAGGGCTCACTGTGGATATTTGTATATAAATAGCATGATAATGGCTGAAAATATTAGTCCTAATCGCACCTCTCTCTTATTCAGTTGGGGAGGGGGTCAGAAAACAATTATTCACTTAAGCTCTGTTGCTGACCTTGTTGGAATCATCTGGAGTTTCCACACTGGACGTCATGGATTTAAACATTCGAGCCGCGGATAAAAAAGTGTGTGGTGTTTGTGATACCAACTGGTAGCGTAGCTTGCCTATTAGGAACTTGACAGTGTATCACACGACATGTGTTTTGCAGCGTTCTGCGATGCAGGAACGTACCAGATGGGGGATGGATGCAAGCCATGTCCAGTCGGCATGTACCAGTCATCTTTCCAGATGTCAAGTTGTGTACCGTGCAGTGGCGGCTACACTACAGATGGCCCGGGCAGCACGGACCCGTCGCAGTGTCACGGTTAGTACATCTTCAATCGACTAAACCAACATCCCAACTGTCAAAAATTGCTCTTTATATTTCAAGGGAGGGACAGAACGACTCGCATTAACATTCAAAGTCGATAAAGAACCATCCATTCACATGAGATTTTTGAGCTTGCTCAGCCCTGATCAGGATATACGAACAGTCTTGTAGGCGTCATCATCCAGAGAGAACGAATGTGACTTAAATATTTTTTAACGTGATGCATAGATTTTAAAAAATATTTACGACGCAGGCGTAAAGCGAGAGCTATGATTGTCATCAGTGAATTGCCAAGCGTTTAGCAATTGTAAAAGTCTTATATGGTATATTAATTTACCTTGATAACTCCTTCATTGGAACGAATTGAAGAGAAAATTCAAATAGACATAATATATAAGGTACCTGATGAGTTTTTTACAATTATTTTCATTGATCATTCTGTTGGATCGGCAAAATGCCATCAAGTTTAAACTATAGCAAATGCCGAGCAGATCCATTAATACATCCATAAACGCGGATGTTTGTAACTAGAGATTAGGTAATATATCATAGAAAATATGTAGCCTAGCCTAAATATTACCGTCAGTTCTTCCAAAAATTTATCAGATTTATTCGGAGAATAGGAAATGATCACTGCAGCTAATAAACGAAAAATGATCACTGCAGCTAAGAAATTGCAAATGATCACTGCAACTAAGAAATGGTAAATGATCACTGCAACTAAGAAATGGTAAATGATCACTGCAGCTAAGAAATGGCAAATGATCACTGCAGCTAAGAAATGGCCAATGATCACTGCAGCTAAGAAATGGCAAATGATCACTGCAGCTAAGAAATGGAAAATGATCACTGCAGTAGAGAATAGTATATAGATTTCCCTGTTATGGATATTATTGAAAATGTTTCATTTTTTTTTACGTTTTCGTATGCATTTCTCCAATTTCTCTAAGACAGGTCCGTCAGCCATTTTGAACAAGGTGACATTGTATATGTCGCAGAGCAGACATAACCTTCATTTCGCAAAGTTCCAGATGTTGCCATAGAGCCTTAACAACACTTACATTATGTACATTAGGTACATTATGATGAGCATGTTCAATGAATGGGAACAGTATTGAATATATATTGACATGGGAGACAACCATAAATTTACCTGAATCCTACTTAGTACATTCTGTACGGAACCTCCTCAGTTACTGTCCAACCACCACAACGTTTAGATTTGTCGATATTTTATGTTGCGTTGCGTTTATCCAGTGAAGTGTCAGGCCGGGACATACCGAAAAAGTAGAACATCGTGTGTCCCTTGCGCGCACGGTACATATCAGCCGAGCATCAATAAAGTCCACTGTGTGGTCTGTCCGCAAGGCTTTAATACGACGAAACAAGGTGCTAAAAGTGAAGACAACTGCCTCAGTGAGTATTTGTTTATCAGTTTCTTCACGTTGTCTGAGTCACGTATCTTGATGAAATGTCGTGTGCATGAGTGTACGGCACTCTAGCCACCAATAGTACAGGTGAAAAGTATGAGATGTGGGAGTATATTTGGATAAGGTGGAATATAACACTTTATACGTCTAAACTAGATATAATATTACGTAACATGGTCAATTTTATTGATTATAGTGGCTGAATCATCATAGTTCAAATAAGCTAGTCCGGAAAGACAGTTCATCCTTATACATTCGTGGCTTTGGTCGCAAATTTCAATGGATAACATATAAATTGTTAAATTATTTATAGGTGATGGTACTGTGTATATAGATGATTGTATAGTGCACAGCTAGTGCAATTTGAGATGATGCCATCAATAGACCGTGCATAGCTATGTCACAGGCAAGAAGCTCTTAAAGCACACTGCCAGGGCTGTCTAAACCTACATATAATCAGGCGGTTTTGGGGTTGAAATGCGGGAAGGGGATACACATATTTTTTGGTGCATTTCATTAGCTCACCGGTGCTTATGCTGATCGGGTTTCATCCGTCTGTCTGACCTTAACATTTTCTTAAGAAATTTTCTAAAAAACCATCTATCATAGAACTTTCATTTGGCAGATATCCTCCTAGGGTTGGTCTCTTTTAGATATGTTCAGCATATGATCATGAGACCAAGGGGAATTGATTTCTGGCGATATTTGCATTTTTACTCAAAAAATTTTCTTCTCAAGAACCATTTGCAATAGTTTTGCCATTTGGCAGATATTCTCCTATGGTTGGTCTTTTTAGAACTGCTCAGCATATCATGGGACCAAGGGTAAGTAATTTCTGGCGATGATTGTATTTTTACTTAAAAAATCTTCTCAAGAACCGCTTGTCCTAGAGCTTTGCCATTATGCAGGTACCCTCCTAGGGTTGGTCTCTCTTAGATCTGCTCAGCATGTCATCGGACCAAGAGGATGTAATTTCTGGTGATGTTTTTATTTTTACTTTGAAAAATCTTCTCTAGAACCGCTTGTCACATAGCTCTCCAATTTGGCAGATATTTTGCTTGGGTTGGTCTCTTAGATTTTTGAAGCATATCATCAGGCCAAAGGGATGTAATTTCGACTGATGTTTGTAATTTCACTTGAAAAATTTTTTTCAATAAACTCAAATGAGAGGGTACATGTTTTAAATGCATTCTAAGCTAATATCTAGTACTCATATACACACAATTACATAATATAATATATACGTACACATTTAATTTACATAATTTGAAGTGAGTATACAGTCAAACCTGCCCAAACGGCCACCTGTATTAAGCGGGCACCTATCGTAACGGTCACTTCAAATTCCTGCCAACGAATTTCCACTGTATTTTGCACTGTATTAAACGGCCACCTGTCTAACCCGGCCACAGCCACGAAGTATTTAGTCAATCAACCTGTCCACGGAAGTCCTTTGTGCCGGCGTGCCCGTTTATTTAACAATACCCGAGTGTGAATAATCGGCGGCATTGGTATTGATATATGATTAGTCAATGATTGCGGTATGGCGTTGTGTTAATAAAAATTTTGTTAAATAAACTGGCGTTAACGCTGTTGTATTAACCGCTGTACCGAAGTCTCGCCGAATGTCTGCAAATTTGGTATAAAGTTGGATAAACTTTAGGAACATGCATCATAAATTGAAAATCCCTATTCAACACTGTTCAACATGCATCCCAAGAGAAAAGTTTCAAGTCTTCAAAATAGAGTTGACATCATACAGCGTGCATAAGGTGGCGAAAGTGGGCGTAAGATCGCCGATCGTCTTGGGGTCGGACGCACGCAAATTCTTGAAATTCCTGTACACTAGTCAAAATGTCAGACCTGGATTAAACGGCCACCTGTCTTAACGACCACTTTTTCGTGATTCCCGTGAATGGCCGCTTAATAGAGGTTTGACTGTATTCACATATTAACATTCGCATTGAAACAGTAATAATGGTATATATATCAGGTCCTATGTAACACACGGTATCCACTAATGCATGGTTCAGTTATAGAGTTACAATATACACGCAATGATACACAAGTACTAGATCTATCGCTGTAGTGCAATTAAATGACATTTCAATTTATATTTCAAAATGAACAAACATTAATTTTTTTTCATCTTGCTCTTTTCACACATATTTACTACCTGTATAGAGTAAAATTACACACTTAAAATCTCATACTTTGAGATGTACCTTTCGTTCTATCGAATATACCCCTCGTTCTAATAATAATAATAATACAATTTTATATAGCACTAAATCATACAATATCAAAGCGCTTCACATGAATAGGTTAACCTAATGTTGGCCTAACATTCGTTTGAATGGTATGACATGAAGAGTGAAGACTATTACACAAATAATGCGACACTGTAGTTATAAATCATAATAAAATGAAAA
>WURV02211110.1:0-11017 GCA_011762755.2 Epimenia babai
AGATATTCCATGCCGTATTTCTCCAATTGTCCAATTGCTCACCATTTACATAGACTTTGAAAGCCATGATGCATGGGGATAGTCATTAAGCTGGAGGGCTGCGGGCATGTCAGGTGTAAATGAATGAATCGAACGACTTGTTAAGAAACGCCAGACATGTCTACATGCGAAACATACCGCCCGTCACCGGCCTTAGACTCGAATCTATCGGATCAGAAGCCATTTATTCCTTTGGAGTCAGCAATTTGAGTTGGTCAACCCTGGTCGTTTCGGTCGACTAAACGCCGCTCAAATTATTAAGAAATACAGATAAATTACTGTAATTAGATGCCATCCAGATAAATCCAACCCCCAAAAAACTTTGCCTTTTTCCTGAAACCAAGTTCTCCGCTTTTGTCAAGGCTTTGTAACAGTCCCTTCTTATACAACCTGCCTCGATATTTATGATCATCATATTCTGTCCAAAATTATATATATGTCCGTCGATCATGACTGTGGGAGTGTTGTCTCCAACCCTTATCCAATAACTGAGCCTAGACCTTTTCGCTGGTGCAATTTCAGTAGCTACCCCACGTCTTCGTACTGTAAAAACTGATTCGATAGTATGTTCATACAAATCACAATTAATAGCACACTACTTACACTTATGAAATAACTAGGTTTTATTAAAGTCGCTGTCTTTATTGCCTGAAAAGACAAAACTTGTTGCGCTTCAGAAAATAAACCATCGCTTTTAAAAAAAATCCTATGTACTTGAAATTATCAACTCATCCAATAGTGTAATCAACATACGCCCAGTTCACATTGGCGATTTGAACTGACCTGACCAAACAAGGTAATGAGTTAGAACTTCATCCAAATAGCTAGAATCCATCGCTTTTTCGTCAGAAACCATGTCAGAACAAAATTGAAACTCGGCCTCGAAACTTTTACCCTCAAACCTTTTAATCCTCTATTTCCGGTTCTTATACCGTATCTGACTTCTATACTTAACCAAGCTTTAAATACTAGCTATTGCCAAACCCAAGATCAAGATACCAACTCGGTTTCCTAATACTTTTGCCTGGAATTGACCTGTTTCCGACAACATGGCGATAGAGCGAGAGATGCCAAATGAGGCGACAGTTCAATTCCGACTTCAGGCTATTTTGTCAAATTTTCCGGGAAATTTCAGGATATTTGTACGACCATGTTTCTATATGGTATAGTTGTGTCGTATAGACGCTACATACGACCAGATGTGTAAAAGGGCTTGGCCGTGTATCCTACGACCTTGTCTCTATAGGTACAGTCGTGTCGGATACATAAAACCACGTGTTTAAAAAGACCTAAGCCCAAAGACAGACCAAGGCGACAACGACGACCTAATTTCTGGCGTCCATATATTTTCGTGGTGCTATTCATATCAACTTTGTCGCTCTGGAAGAGTCGCAGTTCCCCGAGTCGCACAAATTTCAAAACCAACCAATAGCTCGTGAATATCAACTCACCTATTTAGTAGCTACACGATACCCGTATTTGTTTTAATACACACGTACATTCTACAGTAATAAACCCTTTGCCTAAATTGTCACCCTGCTCTTGTGTTCTCGGTATTTTTTTACCTGAATTCATAACAGGTTGCCGCTTCTTATTTTATTCTGTATTATGCCTGGAATATTTGAAGAATATTTTTGCTAGAAGTAGAAAAATGCAATTGTCTATACGATGTAACTGATCGAGTCTACCAGGACATAACAAGAACATTTGGCAAACGCGTTCTAATGGTAATACGGCATTAGGTGGATATAAGTTATGCATGTTCGACAATAGCTCAGCCAGATCAATTTCCCCTTCGTATATTTGGTTCGTCAGTCCTTTTACATACACATTTAATAAGCGCTTCGAAAAACACACCTGCTATTAGAGTGTACATGTTTAAAATATATCAGATTAATATATGGCCATATATTTGTTTTGTGTGTCGGTTTCAGAGATGGAGAGCTTACGCCGTCTTTGGTCAATGATTAACAGAAAGAAAATGCTGAAGGATGACATGATGGAGACGCCTTTGAGAAGGTGTCTCAGCACTTTTGACCTCACTTTGTTAGGTATAGGTCATATGGTCGGTTCGGGTATCTACGTCATCACGGGAACTGTTGTAAGAGATCTTGCCGGACCAGCAGCCATGTTGTCGTATCTGCTCGCCGGAGCAGCTGCCATCTTGGCGTCGCTTTGTTACGCAGAGTTTGGCGCGAGAGTTCCCAAAGCTGGATCTGCGTACAGCTATACCTATGTCACCATTGGCGAATTTTGGGCTTTTATTATTGGATGGAACATCGTTCTTGAGCATCTTATCGGTGTGTCCTCGGTAGCTAGAGCGTGGAGTGGCATCATCGATACGATATTTGATGGTGCTATTAAAAACGGAACGTTAACATATATCGGGAGAATGACGACGAATTCGGTTTGGATTTCTGAATATCCAGACTTTCTCTCGGTTCTAGTCGTTTTTGTATTCATGGGATTCATCATTAGTGGCGCAAAGATATCACTGCGTATCAACAACATCTTCACGCTTCTCAACGCCGTTGTCATCGTCTTCATTATCGGTGGCGGCTTCTACTTCAGCGACAAATCGAATTGGACGAACGAAGATCGCGGCGGATTTCTCCCCTATGGTTTCCAGGGTGTATTCACAGGGGCAGCAGCGTGTTTTTATGCTTATATAGGCTTTGAAGGCATAGCTACGGCTGGGGAAGAAGCAAAAAACCCTGAACGATCAATTCCGATTGCCACTCTTGTGTCAATGAGTTTGGTAACCGTAGCTTACCTGTTGATCTGCACGGCTCTCACTCTGATGGTACCCTACTATGAAGTCGACACTGCCGCTCCGTATCCATTGGCATTTGCTCGGGTCGGCGCGCACTGGATCAAGTACATTGTGGCCATAGGCTCGCTGTTCGGCATCACGACATCTCTCCTAGGCACGCTGTTTACCCTCCCTCGCGCCGTCTACGCCATGGCCGCTGATGGCGTCATATTTAAGGTCTTCGCGCGCGTTCACTCAAAAACGCAAACGCCCATCATTGCCATCATATCCTGCTCAACATTCTCTGCTTTAATGGCATTTTTATTTGACATATCAACCCTTGTTGAAGTGATGTCTATCGGCACGCTGATGGCGTATACACTGGTCGCTGCATGTATTATCATACTGCGTTATTTGCCCTTGGCTAAATGTCAGTTCAACCTTAAACCGGAAGAACCGAACGCGTCAGTAGAAGAAAGTGATGAAGGTGGTATTGTACCCAGATCAAAAAGTTACGAAGAATTCGGAAGGCTAAAAGAAAAATTTTCTCGAATTCCTATTTTAAGAAACGTAGAGCCAGGAGACGCTGCCATCTGGTCCACTCTACTAATGTTTATTCTTATGGTTGTCACATGTCTGCTGTGTTTCCAAGGTAACGAATACGTGACAAGCGGAAAATGGTGGGCTGTCATACTGCTTGTCTTCTTCCTTATAGGAATTGTCGTCTGCTTTCTGGTCATTGTTTTTCACGAACAAAACGATGCGTTTCTCACATTCCAGGTTAGTAAAGGAACTAAAATATATCCCACGCACCACACCACTGATACACAATAACCTACTCAGTGACATACACAATTCGATAGGCCTAACATTTTATGGTTAATAAAATATTATACAAACATATATATGTACTACTGAGAGCACAATATTAAACAAAATATTCGGTACTATAGTCGTGATGGTATTAGTTGTGAAATCTACTATTGCTGATATATGTCACCTATTCCTACTTATTATACCTAGTAAGAAATAGGCTTATTACCATGGTAATCGTTGTGTAGTCCATTCTTGACCCTTTACAAAGTTGGCCTATTTGGTTAACACGATAAATGGATTAGTCAAAGTCATAAATGGTGGCGAAAAACACCACAATGAAAAATCCACTGATTCTGGGCAGACAGTTGACCTTCCTCCGTTCATACCACTCGTTCCAAACGCCCCCAGACGAGGTACACATGTGTCCCAAAGATGCTACAGTTTATATATTCAAGATGTGACCACTATGCTTAGTGCCCCGGAAGGACGTACACTTGATACACATATCGAAACGAAGGGTCGCGTTAATCCAAACGTTTATGGGTGTTATTTTTATGTTTTCAATAAATCGGAATTCGTCAGTCGTAATTTCGTCCAATGCTATCTCAAACTAGCTTCTTAAAAACCACTTGGCACACAGTGTCCCTGTATTGGTTTCATTCATCCTTGTTAAAGGTTTGTCTTAAACGAAAGGGGAAATAATTATTTACCGCGTATTTTTGTCAAAAGACGTAGGGGTAAAGATTGCGCATTGACCAATGCCAATCCTTCTTGTTATGGTCTGCTAATTAGATAATTTTTAAATGCATTGTCGTCGTAGCCAATTCCGATGCTCTGGATTTTTAAAAATTAAACAGTGCATAAACGGTCATCTTTGGCATTTCTACCCATTTTATCACACTATAACAAAATAATACTGTTTATAATATAAATTGATCTGTACTCGAAATAATCTACCTCTGCTCCTGTGTTGGAGAGGATAGAAGGGCCAGTCAGTAAAATTAGTCCAGTAATGGCTATTCCTCGGTGAGTAGTGCATGCCAGTTCTATGGACTACAGTGTGTTTACACTGCACGTTAAAATTAAAATTTTAAGCACAATAACAGGCATCATTCCAATGCAGAGTTGTAATTCTGACTGTCTTTCATTCTAGACCTGTTGAATGATAGCTTAATAGGCTAGTTCACTTAATTTCCATGCTTTATTTTAGCTGATCAGTATTCCATCTTTCTAATGTTTTATTCACTCATCTCTACACTCGGCATATTCAGGAACATGGCGGCAATGACTTATACGTCCCCCTTCTCAGTTCGCGGTTGTACCACTCTGTCATACACTCAGCACTCTGTAACGGTTCGCGGTGGTACCACTCTGTCATACACTCAGCACTCTGTAACGGTTCGCGGTTGCACCACTCTGTCATACACTCAGCCCTCTGTAACGGTTAGCGGTGGTACCACTCTGTCATACACTCAGCACTCTGTAACGGTTAGCGGTTGTACCACTCTGTCATACACTCAGCACTCTGTAACGGTTAGCGGTGGTACCACTCTGTCATACACTCAGCACTCTGTAACGGTTAGCGGTGGTACCACTCTGTCATACACTCAGGACTCTGTAACGCGCTCTGTAACGTGACGTCAATTATACTCGCTTATCTCCTCAGATCCCGTTTGTACCACTCATTCCTGCACTCAGCATGTTCTGTAACGTGGCGTTAATGATCAAGCTGTCTTACCTCACATGGATCCGGCTCGCTGTTTGGCTCGCCATTGGTAAGAACGCAAAACAGATCAGTAAAATAACTACATAGTAAATTGATTAACAAGGCAATCATCATAAACTGTTGGCTGCATTTGATATGATAGAGGGGAAATAGTGACACCATGCACCGCCTGGAATAAGAATATAATATATAGCGCTTTACCATAGCGACATTTAGTTATAGAACTGTGATATAATCATTAATTCGGACTGTGCATGTCTAATAATAGATATTAAGGCTGACTCTTGAATTTTAATCCCAATTATGGAGTAAGGCTCACATTCAATAAAAATTTTGGGGGGTTTTAGTATTACCTGCTGGCACAACCCTGGAAAGAATTCTCAATGATACAACATCTCACGTTCATCCTGATGTCAGTTAGTCGAAAAGTTGTCTTCGTTCGATTTTTTTTTCTTTTGACATACAACTCAAATATCTACATTCTGTCATGGAAAATATAAGAATTATACATTGGTATTTTTCATATATTTCATAAAATATATCTTCTCTTATCGAAACTCGCCTTATGTGACCGTATATGCCACATTTTTACACCGCTTGCTTAGTTTGCAAAATGATAATCACTATGTTTAGTATAAATCATTGCGAAGGCGCCAGAGTGCATCGCAGCTTTCAGCCTACGCCATTGCGGTCTTAGGGTAAAATAGCACACATCCTCATGTCACAACTGGACTTCCTTAGCAGACCTGTCAATATGTAGATATAAAACGCGCAACATAACATAATTCTGCGTCGATTTCAAATCCGTATGTAGAGTTGTCGTTCATAGAAATTACCAACGTATCGACTTTCCCCTTCTGAAAACTCCGTCGATGACATTTCTATTGGCTTAGTGCTTTTATTGTGAAATAATGTCGATCTTGTTCCAGAATTATATTCATTTTATTGATAAAAATTTTTGCCAGCTTGTTGCACAAGCATCCCTCCAATCGGCATTAAAGGCGCTGATTTCTGCAGTCTCAGCTGGTTCTACCAGCAGAATACCAATTCGTATAGGCATGCTACGTATTAAATTGTGTTGGAAGCAAAACTATACTACCGTGTTAACTTGTTTTTTATGTATATTGTTCATTTACAGGTTTGGTGATCTACTTCGCATATGGAATCCATCACAGCACCGAAAACAAGCCGCTGTCCACCTATAACCAGCTCGTGTCGTACATTGGCGAGTCATCTACCAGTAAGGAAAGTGGTTTAAACAAGTTCAGCGAGGATGTGCAACAACAACAGCCGCGGCCGTTCGCTCAAGTAGCGGGTGTCTACCCACGAATGGAGGACGAATGATCTGGTGATTGTGGTACAGGTCAAGCGCTCACTTGTACTGGGGGCTTGCCCATTCATGCTACGATTAGTTTTCCACCTGTCGAAACTTGCCACTAGTCAGTCAGAAATGGCTTATCGGAGAGGTCTTTGATTTTTTTATCCTTTCGGTACAGATGTCTTCGCCGCCAATACGTTGGTCTTTGCCAGTATACTGCCAGTTTACTGCCTGTAGCGTTTCTCGGGGGAGAATTCCGTCTGCTCGTGGGATCCAGATTTTGCAATGATGTCCTTCTCTCAGACGTGGATGTGTTTCGGTGTTCACATCTCCAATATATGATTTACCGCAGGGCACGACATCGGTGAGATTATTTTGGCAATCACAGCCACTGACCTGAATTGACGAAGGTCACGTGTCTGCGCAGTGTCTTGGGTTCGCACCACGGTGATGTTCCTACCATCATTAATGACTGTAAGAAATGTAAATAAGTAACCTGCTCATCGCGTTAACCCCTCGCTAAACTTGTGAAGGCCGAAGGATAACCTAGACCACGAGATAATCCCAATATATAGTCGAATGCATTCAATTCTTTTATCCGCAGTCAAACTCACAAGTCAAGTCGACTAAATGCATCCGTATTTCATTGAAACAAGTGATCCATTTAACCCCGAACCTGCATGACATGTGTTCGACACAAGACATTGTTACTGGACATCGTGCACCTTGTCCAATAGGCAAAAATGGGAAAAACATACCCGATGGATTCACCAAAGATTCCAACATAATTATAAGTGACAACACAGACTACCTAAAAAAGCCGCAAACAGCAAATCAAATTCTGAACCGCAGACATAAAAAGCTTTCCGACCTTCGTGGCGCTTATAAATAATAAAAAGTTTATGGACGTTTAACAACTAACATATCTGAAGTAAACAGCCTGAAAGATGTGCGGACTTTTCAGGCAAATAATAGCCGCGACTAACTGCTCTTCTCTAATGGCGACACATCAATTGGTATTACTTAATTAGACATGCGTGCAGTGTTAACAATCACAATGTGGTCGATGAACGCTTGAATAATTATTGGATATGCAGTCTCCTATAGGCGATTTAGCGGCAATCCTAGGAAGTCAGACTACCAAACAAAAACCACATCGTTTATTATTCAAAATTCTTCACACCCGTTACTTACATTTACGGTCATTCGTGATTGTTATACCATTATTACTTTCATAAACTAAAAACACGGAGTAGTACACTTGTACTAATGGGGCCGGATAACCTAACCGCGTGGATTCTTGTTACTGAATGCAGCAATCAAGGGGCATAAATATATGCAAGGTTCAACATCAAAAAAAGTGTTATTATCTCCCATGAACACGTTAATATTACAGCGGTTATAACTTACTTAATACCCTTACGAGATTAGTTGTATCCTCATTGGATTTTATAATAATACTTGACCCAATGCAACTCTTTAAATTTGGCGAGCGAAATTTCGCGGTAAATGTCCGGTGTTGGAGATGTTACACCTGCTTATTCAAATGTTTGTTGTCGATCGAAAATGTAACCTTAAGATTAGTCAGTAAAATACCTCAGGAATCTGAGAGCCAATATAGACCGAGATGAAAACGCACAAACCAAAGATTTTTCCTGCGCCTTCCACGCAAAAAATAAGCCAGATTTTGGGATAGTATCTTATTCATATAAGTCTCTTCGAGGTATAGGCTGATCAGTGTTGTGGGTGGGCCTTACACTTCTATTAATCAACACTAATGTCGCTTATACCATTTTAGCTCACCTGAGCTTATTTTCGGTGAGCTTTTCTGATCGCAGGTTGTCCGTCGTCCGTCCGTCCGTCCATCCGTTCGTCCGTCCGATGTTAACATTTTCTTTAAAAATCTTCCTCTCAAGAACCGCTTATCGCAGAGGTCTGTTATTTGGCAGATGTTGTCCTTGGGTTGGTCTCTTCTAGATCTGTTCATGGTATCGTCATCGCATCTAGGAGTGGCAACTTGTGTTAATGTTATTATGTTTTTTAATTAAAATTTTATTCCCAAGAACCCGTTATTTGGCAAATATTGTCCTTGGGTTGGTTTCCTCTCGATTTTTTCGTGGTATCATCATCGAAGCTAGGGGAGGTAACTTCGTATTTGTTCATATTTTTATAAAGAAATTTTTTCTTCAGAACCGCTTATCGCAGGGGTCTGCCATTTGGCAGATATCTTCCTTGGGTTAGTATCTTTCACATTTTGTCAACATCTCGTCATTGGAACAAAGGGGGGGGGGGTAATTTCTATCGACTTTATATTTGAAAATCTTTATCTCCATGTCTGCTTTTTGTATTTTGTATTTCTTGTTTCAGTATCGTAATGGGTACTGTCGGGTCTCTTTGGTCTCTTGTCTCGTTTCAGTATCATAATGGGTATTGTCAGGAGTTTTTGGCCTCTTGTTTATGATGTCAGGCAGTCTCCTTGTGGTTTTTTTGTTCTAATATCAAGATGGCCTCTTGTTTTGTCTTTTTCTCTTTTTTTCAGGTGAGCGTCTTGAGGCCTCTTTGGCCTCTTGTTATCTTATACAAAAATCATAGTTACTTAATTGTTACGTAGTTACATTACAATTTTGTTTATTTTTTATTATATAACCAAAAGCTTATTACATATTATTATCCGCATTTGTAGTAGCTTCCTGGTCCATAGCGTGGAGTTGATTTTTTATATAGAGTGCATCCCTAGAAGATAACAGTGGGATATAGTGTATACTCATTAGTACTTAGTGTGGTATTGTGACTGTTATTGTGGATCAAATATGTTGTTAAAATAAAGTATATGTTGTGAAATTATTCTTCAGAATCAAACTCATGATGGCTACTCGCAACCATTGCTATTTCGCATGATTTATCGCTTTAAGATGTGTGTCGATGTATCACTCAATCGTCTGACAGAATGTCACAACACACTGACACTTCACGGCGATTTACACTGATACTGTATATGCGCTGAATAGCTGCCAAAAAATTCATTGTAAAGCGCATCTCAAAGCCTTGATTGTCTGGTACTTCCGGTCTAAAAAATTAATGTTGTACACTTTACTTTTTACTTAACGAAGATTCACACTGACACTTTACGACGCTCCACACTGAGAACACACTGATACTGTAACGATTCACACTGACAATACGCTGACACATTGACCGAACACTGACACTTAGCGCCGGTTCGCACTGAGAACAAACTGACACTGTACGAAGATTCACACTGACACTTTACGACGATTCACACTGACAATACGCTGACACATTGACTGAACACTGACACTTACCGCCGGTTCGCACTGAGAACAAACCGACACTGTACGAAGATTCACACTGACACTGTACGAAGATTCACACTGACAATACGCTGACACATTGACTGAACACTGACACTTCGCGCCGATTCAGCTAAAAATAATCCGTTCAATAATAAATCACAACGCCAAAGTCATCATGTGGCATGTATCAGTATTATTTCTATGCCAAGAAATGCAAAATTTTTCGCCCTATTTTGTTGGAAAAACTCTCTCACATCTATTGGTGATCTTAAACCAGTACTATTGCACATCGCAAGCAGTCCTAAAATACCTCGAAATGCCTATAGAGTATACGATACACTTTTGTTGTTGCTATGAAAATCATAAGTTCTCGATCGTACGTAAGCTCGCCGATCTGTTCTTACAGATAAGTTCTCACCAGCATCATTGATAACTGTTATTATATACGTTGTTTGTTGGATTCCCCAACTGCTTCCATTTCATGTCCGTTGGTGTGAAATTAAATAAATACAATACGTGGGCGTTCTGTTGTTGATTCATTCAGTATGGGCTATTAGTTTATTATTTAGTATTATGAGAGCGGGACTTCTTGCTGGCCATGGTATATTGGTGATGGCGTTGTCGCGCAGAAAGTCGACAACTGCCAGAGATCTGTGTGGACATCAATAAAAAAGTGGACGTGAAGAAAGCGACTCTCGTCTGAGGAATGAAACCATCTCCGCGTCAGCAGGCTCCAGTGCTGCCGGTGCATAAACCACTGCTTTTCGCCCGTTATGGAACCGCTTTAGTTGAATTTTCCGTACTGGTCGTCCGGCACGATAACTGAGATTCCACAGTTGGGTGCGCAGTATTTGTAGAGGCTGGACAGGGTATCCGCAACTGGGATCCTAAGGCGATACTACTGGCAAAACGATGTCTCTCAAGACATCTGTTATCGCCTTCGTTTCCATGGGTCTTCTGGATCTTGCATAACCCTGTACGTCACCAGTCTCTCTATACATGTAATTATACCGGACGACATTCATATGTATCTTACATGTGATAAAAGAATC